>JAMKCH010010902.1:0-61365 GCA_023653785.1 Ophioderma brevispina
ACGAGCATGATTGGACGCCGTTGACGTCAGTGGTATGACGTCCCAGGGGATCGCCTGAATAGAAATTTGTGTATATTAGTTTTTGGGGCTTCCCTGTGCACCAAAGATGATGCAATTGTTATTCTCGACATTGAAAAGAGATTTCCAATAATCGGGAGTTAGAAAACAATACTGTTTCGAACATTCTCACAGATGCGCCATTTGCACGTCAGATGAGCACCACTGATTACTACGGCTAACGGTTCAGATTATATAAATCTCAAAATTTTGTAGTAAGGCGGGGGACGAGGCTGTGGATTACGAAATGCTTTAATATTGGCACTGCTGTATGAGTTTCCGAATGCTAGGATGAGTACTTGGTGGAAAGGAGGGGGTTGGGGTGGTGGTGAATTTGATGACTTCATGTGACCCTTGGTGACCTCATGTACCTTTTTGCCAGTCAAAAATGTGAAACCTTAACATTGCATTCTGTTGAGTTCCGTAAGGGCGACAATGATGTAACTGTGTGGAAAGGAGGGGGGAAGGAGGTGACAGGTTTGGGGACCATCGTGAACCCATGTGATCTTTGTCCCTATTCACAACCGCGACGGCAGATGACACTAAGCTGGCTGGACCACATTTTTTTTTGTTAAATTCTCTACACCTGTCCTATTAGGCACCCTTAATATTCACAAAACCAGTTTTTGGACATTTATAGCACAGCGTAGAAGCTCTCATCTTATGGGGAGCACCCTTTACCAATTAAGCCATGAGTGAAAATTAAGAATAAAAGGAAATTGAAGTGACCTCAACATAGGAAGCAAAAGGGGACACTATATTACAATGTAAAGTATGCTTTTTATCCCCTTGGCCTTGAAAAGTCAGAGGATATTGCGAGGGTGTGCGTGTCGAATGCCGTATGTGTATGTCTATGTATTTGTGGTTCCATTTTGGTTGGTTTTGGTTGGGTTTGTTTTTGTCGCGTCTCCTTCAAAAAGTTTTAAGTCTGATTTAAACCATTATCATTTTGGGGAGTCCCAGTATGGGAAAATATCGGATAAAACATGATATGATAATTGGATGATTTACACGCAATATTAATTGGTCTCCGCTATGAGTTTTTAAATATTGGGCTCGCTCGTCCGCCCAATATTTTTTTTGAAACTCATAGGCGCGACCATTAATTTGGGCTTAAATCGATCCAATTTTATATCGACTTGGGGTTAAGGGCAATAGGGGTTCCTTCATTGGTGGATGATGTCACAAGGTCATGGGACCAGGTCGAAAGGCACTGATGTCATGTTTCAGACTGCCATCTTGCCAGGGGGGGGACACAAGTTTACTGGCTGTCTTTTTTTCTGTCTAATATCATTTGAGTTTTTTAACAGATTAGCTCCAGTGCAAGAAAGTGTGTGTGTTTGGTGTGGGGGGGGGGAGATTGTCCGAACGTGACCAGGTTCATACATGGTATGATACCCATGGGCATAATAATATATTCACCAAATGGCAAGTGAGGCACACAAATAGTGAAGAAGGTTGCAACTTGTTTTGACATACTTTGTCGTTCAAAAGTTATGATCCAAAAGAATGCCTTTGTTGTCTATTACTTTAGTGTTCTCTGCAGGCCATTTTTGTGGGGGTTGCATTTAAGGTGGGTGACCTGATCCAACTTGTGTCATGGCTGCAGAGGGCAAATAGGGGTTGTTTTCGGCAGTGGTCTGTCTGTCTGTCTGTGTGTATTTCTGTGTGTGTGGCGGATATTATGATACGGCGAACATTGATGCGATCGGAAAACCCGCCACATGGTGATGAGAAATTTATATTTTGACTATCACTGCAGAGTTTTGAAATATTTAAGTTTCATAACTGTTTACTACTTTCTTCTTTGATACAACAAGTCAAAAGTACGCCTATACAATCTGACAAAAAAATAAGTACAAGATACAGATTTTAAGGTATTTTCTTTTTTTTCAAAACTGTCCTGGCCAGACAGTGGCAGGTTTTCAAGATCACATCACAATAGGAATCGCCATGAAATCCTAATTCTGTGGGGTTCAGGCATTAGGAAAAGAGCGAGGGTGTCACGAATTTCAAATTTAATTTTCTAAAAACTATAATGCAATCTAGATTCTAAGAAGAAGAAGAACCGGACTGTAAATCTCATTACTCTAGGAAATGCAGGGCAAAAGATAGGACGAAAGCCATGGGTTTCATACGGAAGACCATTTTGTACTATTGCCCCCCCCCCCTATAACACACAGATTTTGACTCTCTTCGGGGAACAGTGGCGGCGCCAGACATCTTTTCTAGGGGGGGGGGGAAAACTGGGGGGGCAAAGTGAAATCTTGGGGGGGGGGGGCCAAAAAGGTGAAATTTGGGGGGGGGGCCAAATATGGAAAATTTGGAAATTTTTCACCAATTTTGGACCAAATCGTGATTTTGGCCCCAAATCACTGCATTTTGCCCCAAATCCTTCATTTTTCTTCGAATTGGGGGGGGGGAAGGAAAAAAGGGGAGGGCAAGAAAATTTTTTTTTTTTGGGGGGGGGGGATATGCTCCATGCCGCCCCTGGCGCCCCCCACTGCTTGGACCACCTATTCAGAGGAGATAAATCCACCCTGGGTGACCTCTTACGGACTGGAGGTGATCCATGGACCAGTAGGACTTCAGCTTGCCATCTAGAATTCTTCAGACACATGTCCCCTTGGTCAGTGGCCTTGAAAAATGGGATCATTCTGAAAGAGAAATTTCCAGGCATGTTTGAATAACAACAGAGTCCTTCCAGACTTGCAATTTTTGGTACCTGGGGTCGTGTGGGTGGTAATGGGCGGTAAATTGATTAGGCTAGTGATTTCAAAGCTTAGTTGGAATCCCATCTATAATTTTAAAAATTAATGAATGTGATCTAGGTATTCTACAAGTTGGGACAAAAAGCGTATTTTGTCTACTTTAGGTGCCAATTTAACAAAGATAGTCCCCCATGTCTGTGTATATTTTGTAAAATACCAAAGGTGGTGGTTCCCACCCCTTGTTGTTGTCTTTTTGCATCCTTCCATTAACTTGATGGTGCCAAAAGAGTGTGTGGAATAGTCAATTAATATATTTTGCCACTCCATTTTAAAGCCATATCAGTCATTTTTCCCCAAATTAAAAGGATGCAGATTTTGTCTCTAAATTGCTAGTGTTTAGTCTATAAACACTTCATATTACTGTTCTTTGTGAAAAGCAGACACTTAAAGCAATTGAAAGGTGTCCGGTAAAGAGTATTTCTGATGTTTTGTTGGCTAATAAAGTCAGATCCTGACTTTAATTAGTAAACCCATGCAGAAAAATCATTCTCGTCAAATATGCGAGTTAACTGTAACCACAGGGATTTTAACTACAAACCATTGCCAATACAAGGTGAAAAAAAATGGGACCATGATGAAAAATAGGGGTGTGTGATTTGTTTACATTTGAAGCAATTATCATCGTGGCTTTAATGTAAAAAACAAGCTTGCACCAAAAGTGTTGGTTAAAAATCCAAAGTGTTATTAACCTTCACAAAAGCACCATGGGTACATTTGCACTAAAGTATATACATTATCTACCTTCTATATGGCGCTACATTAAAGTAGGAATACACAACCTACTACATGGTTTTTGCGAAGTTCTGAATCTGGTTGTGTATCAGATATAGTGGTTACCTGATTTGTGCTAGGTAGCGGGTATTGGATACATATTGAGTACCTACATGTTACATGCTTTAAACAAAAGTTCTGAATGCTGGTTGTGGTTGTGTATCTAGATATTAGGTACTGGATACACATTGAGACCAGGCCATCTCTCTCTTAGCGTATCCACAAGTCGTTAATATGCTTGTGGTGTGTTAGGATTTATTCAGCGAGTAAGCTGATCCGGGGCTGCGTGTTTCCATGATACGGACGCTCCTAACCTGGCCCTACATTGTTTACATGGTTTATACGAAAGTGGGGAAGCTGGTTGTGTATCTAGATAGCAGTACTCCATAATCACACTAGGAGTATTCTCGAAGCAGAGTCTACTACACTGTTCACCAAAGTGAGGAATTTGATGTTTTAAGTATGAATACATACATTGTAACACTTGCATTAAACTTTTATGTTCTTATTTCTCATTGCAAGGCCTATGAAAAGCGTTTCCCCACATGCAAAATGATCCCCATTTTCTTGGGTAGTGAGATAGGTCCGAGTTCAAAAGCGAAGATGGTGCAATCCACATCGTGGAGAGAATATGCAAGCTCAACCTTGATGCTCCCTACCTCTTAAAAAGGTAGTTTGTATTGAACAATTTGTTTAGTTTTGTTACCCGGACAGCGCCATTCAGTGGACCACAAAATTGCTTTTCCCAAGGTGGTGTAACTTACATTGCACAAAATATTACACATGACTGCAATCACATACTGGGAGATAACTCCCTGTTTATGTCCTGCCTTCTAGAAAACAGACCATCAAATTTGGTATTTCCCAAATTTGCAGTTACGTAAATATTGGTGTTCCACAAGGGTAAGTTTTAGGGTTCTTATCATCTGTGTATGTTAAGGATTTGGTTTAAAGAAGGCTATTTTTTGAGCCAATCAGTACCACGGTAAACAATTAGGTCATGGTATGGTTGAAGAGGATTTATCAAAGCACTCTTTTCTATTGGTTACCAAAATGACTCATTAAGCAATAATATCACATTTTTTTGAAGAGGCACCCCCATTTTCCAAAATTTTTGAGATTTTTTGGCACAGTTGCCTCGGTACCGCTAGTACAACTATACCCTGTGATCACGGTGCATGGTTTAAAATGCGCTATGTGTCACAAACGAAGAAATTTTGTAATTAGAATTATATCAGGGATCTCCAACATAATTTAATGCTGCTGGAATGAATTGGACTTCCCATATGAAATAGCCTGGAAACAGCGCCATGTCCTTGTCACGTGCTAGTCCTTACAGCTCATCCCATTCGTGTTTCATTGGTTCCAGGTAAGTCAAGTTTCGATTCATTTTCGGAGGTGCACTATTTTATAAGAACGGACAGAATTTTTAGCATTTCCCCAACGCTGCCTTTAAATTACAATCTGGATCTCGATTCAATTTACAAAATGGTTCTTTATACAAATCACTTTTGAGTCATACCGTTTACAGGTATAGCTTACTAGACATTCTTAAACAGCTGTGGAATTTTACGCAATTTCATTGGTTGATGCGCGGGTTCATTTTTTACTTAACCCGGAGTACACGCTGCGTATTGAGGTTATGTTAGGTTGAGTGGCGCTCGTGTCACCCCGTTTTGGCTTACGTTCCCCCGCGCCTGCCAACGTTGCGTCTCGTTGCGTATGATCGTTGCATTCAGCGGGTTGTTCGATTTGTTTTCACTGGGTGATGGCCAGTCCTTTCTTGTTGTATTTAAGGCTGTAAAGTATCGCAAAATGGGGTTAAAGATTGACCTTAAATGATAATTGCTGGTTTAAGAATAGATTAAAGGTATGATTTGGGGAACCGGTACTCTCTTTAGCGACGAATTGAACCCAATTCGATACCATTATTTTGCGTGGAAGAACTCGGCCTTGGGTTCATTCGTCGTAAATAGAGTACGGTTCCCCACAAATCATACCTTTCTTCTCTAAATTACTACACAATTGTGGTAAAAATCTCAACTTTGAAAATTAGGGCGCTCTTCAAAAATGGTGCTATATTGCTTTAATATTTAACCAAGCAATTAGAAACACTGTGAGAATGTTAATAGTGGCCCAAGGGTTAAATATAGACACTGCCAGGAGCCAGTAGTATATATTGATGTCATCACTTTCATGCGGCTATTTGGCCCTGCGTATTTGTGCACACACCGACTTCATTTAACTTAATTTTACTGTGATGCGCATGTTTAGCTCTGCAATGAAACTATATGACGTTTTTACTCCTTGTGTACTTCAGTTTCTAACCGTCCAAAGGATAACAGAGTTGTGATGTCAGCAGATACGATTAGGTCTAGCTATGCAATTCTGTAGTCTCTGTAGGTGTATTTGTACTTCCAAAGAGCAATCTTGACCATACAGGAAATCCCGTAAACAAAAATGAGGCATAACAAGAGAATTATGCCATGTAGCATATTTAGTTAACAGGAAGAAAATATTTAACAACATACCTAATACATCACTGAAATGTTTTTCAACAAGAGGTAACCACAACAGGGTACAATCAAAATTGCCACATCACTTGAAATGTACTTTGCCAAAGAGGGGAACCATAACTTAGTAGAATCCAGATTTTAAATTCATTAATATGGTCATTGGTATGACAAAAGCGGATCTGACATAATTGTTGGTGAAGAGAGTTTAGCTTGGGGAAAAATCGAAGCAAAATCATCTGTATTTAGGTGTGATTTTTCACTAAATTGGCTAAACCGACAGTTATCCAAAATCCAATTTTATCCCCCTGGCTTGACAAGCAGAGGGGATATTGTGAGGGTGCGCATGTCTGTAATACATGTGTATGTATTGTGTGTGTGTTCCAGTTGGTTAGGTTTTGGTTAGGTTTTGTTTTTTTGGTCTCCTTCAAAAGTTTAAGTCCGATTTCAACCAGACTTGGTGTTAAGGTGCAATAGGGGTTTCCTCATATTTGGATGTTGTCAAAGGTCATGTACCAAGGTCAAAGTCTTCTGAGGTCATGTTCCAGACTGTCATCTTTCCAGGGGGATGTTCGCAAGTTTACTTGCAGTATTTTTTTAAAAATATCCAATATTATAATACTACTTGAACCTATTGTTGTAAATTAGAATACAGAGTATCAATTATATGCGATTCCCTTCAATTGACAGATCACTGGAGTGGAATTTTGTCTACTTCATTCAGAAGAACTCCCTCAATTACAGAGATAGACCTTGAAGATTGATGCATATAACGAGACATTCAGTAGCAGAGTTGTTGTAAGAGGATGCCCATACCAGTGAGTATTTTAATTGTTAGCTGTGTGTAAGATTTAAAGGGCCATGCATGTCGATCGCTAATAGCCCGGCTCCAGGGACTCCCAGATTTTACCGAAGCAGTCAAGATTTTTTGGTATCAGAAGAAAGCTACCATTTTTCTCATGACCCTGTGAAATCTTAGGGCTAAAGATTTTGGTTGGATGATTATGAGCAAAAATGTGACCCACATGTTGGTCGACCAATATGAATTTGACACACATTTTTAGCTCTAACTTAAGAACGGTTGAAATTTGGTTGCAAAAACTTTACAGAATGGGGTTTGGGTGAAGATGAACAATTGTAGACTTTGAATTGGGTCGTCCCCTTTTAAAGGCAAACTACAGCAAAAATCGCAAAATATTTCCAGTCCAATTAAATAAGAATATACTGAATCTTCCCAATCACAATTAATTGTTGAAGATACCATTGTGAGGTCGCATGTACATATGTCAATAGTGAAATATCCCCGCTAACTTTAATTTCCGCGCTTTTCGCGCACTTCAGAGCAAGCGCGAAATATCTCTGGGATAGAGAAAAAAAAAACGAATTTTAAAAAAAGGCGGAAAATGCTGGAAAATAATTGCAGAAGTTGCAAAAAATTCCACTGCGACATTAAGCCACATTTTACAGCATGGTGTTTTTTCAGTTCAAAGTTGCACAATTGAGTGAAATCACTGAGCATTGTTTTTTAACCTTTACCTTTTGACATCACCTGAATTGCCAGGATTGGAATGGCTAAAACTCTACAATTGTTAGTGTCCATGTTTCTGATGCAACCCACTGCCTCCTAAATCTGGATGTTCTGCGGATGCTCTTGATGCACCCTAATATCACCAGGCCCATACGCAGGGAGGAGGGTGCGGGAGCTGCGGACGCACCCCCAAATTCCACTGAAGGGGCAAAGGTCCTACTTTTGGTGAATTTTTGCATAAAATGTCCAAACTTTAGAGAAATTTTGCGAGAAAAGTCCACTTTTTGGTGATGAGAGTTTTCAAAAAAGTACAAAAAAAGGTCCATTTTAGGGGGGTAGTCCACTTTTCCAAAATAGTGCCCACTTTTTCACCTGTTACCCCCCCACAAAATCTTCGTACGGCCCTGAATATCAGAGTATTTTAATTGCCCACCATACCATATGCATATCTCGAAATAACACCAGAAGACTTTCAGATGCATTGGGAATGTCATTAGGCCAAAAAAATAAATTGTTTGTTTGTCCATAGAGGCTCCCCAAAAAGTATGCTCGTAGGTCAGAGATTTTGTTTGTTTTTTTTTAATGTTGTGCTTGAAACTCAATGGTCATAATCAAAGCACAACATTTTGTACTGCTTTGTACCTTTTTATTCAATAGCCAGCAATTCAAACAACTCGCCCAACTCTGGCAACATGGTACATGCCTATTTTGAGGTGCTGATGATTCCCATAGGCTGTGTCGCCAATCCCGCCATGTAAACTGGCACAAAATGCGTCATATTTTTACCTGAACATGAAATAGCAGGAGACTGAAATGGTAACCGATAGTTAGGAAATAACATGACTTGATTTTGGAAGTTATTATTCATTTCACTTATAAAAGGCCCCCGAAAAACGGAACTGACGTAAGGCAAGCAAAAACTAAGCCCGTCCTTGAATTGAAGTTTGTTTTTACTCCAACAAACAAGAGTTTGTGCGCCGTGAATGACGCATCGAAATGAGGACCAAATAAAGTATCGGCAAGGGATCTGATGAGTAACAGCCCTATGGTGTTTAATAGCATTTGGCTCCTGTTTTTACTTGCAAATTCAATGCCGTATTCACCGACAGTCCGATATATAGTGGAAATGATCGGCCATTTTGAGAGAGGGGTCTGGCTGGTGAAACCTGTGTACCAAATGCCATAGCATAGACGATTCGCAAGCGTAGTAATAGCGCCACCAGTTTCGATGAGTCACCTAATTATTTATGTCAGTATGACGTTGACCGGGAATATGTAGCGGCACAGCGCCACGTACACCGGCGACCTGAGTCACATTTTCATGCAGTATGTCTCCACTTCGTTGATCGAGGTCCTATCCCAATTTATAACGTTCGGTTTACGTTCAAAGCCCGACTAAACTACAGACGGCTTTTAGCTTTTAAAACAAAATAAAATTATATCATATTCCTAACAGAATACTCTCATCACCTTTTATAAACTGTTTTGAAGGGAATCAATGGCAATAATAATGTTTTTATATTTAATTTGTAATATTGGACACATTTCTAACTCGGTAATATACTAAATCTCAAACCATCAATTATATGGTGCACATATTAATGAAACTCATAGATTCATTGTAAAGTCTTGGAAACATACGCATCTATAAACAACAAGAACAAATGTGAAACTGAAGTTTCCCAAGACTCTGAAAACACCCAAATACACATGGGTACAGGTTAATATTGCCTATATTTGTGATATTTATTTTGTAAATAATTTTTAATACCAAAAACTTGAGTTTTGGTGGTTAAAAATGTAAAAAAAAATATGGTCGGGACCAAGTACACGTTCGGTGATACGAGTACACACAACGAATTTTTTTTTTTGGCCGTATGACAAGCCCCACTGTGACCAGCCAGCCTATGTCATCAATTAAAATACTCTGAAGAAAAATGGTGCCTCTTATTCCGACTTTTACCAGAAAGTGTACACAACAATTTCTTTTGTGCAAAAATACCTTCAGAGCCTATTACTGAAATAAATACAATTCACTGGGGGCCATGATATATTGTAAAAGTGGAAAGATTCTCCCACGTTGCTTTTCACGCTTTTCGCTCACTTCTGAGCAAGCACACATTTAAGAACATGCGGAAACTGTTTATTTTTGTTGAAGTCTAGTAGGATAGCTGAAAAAAGTGAATTTTTAAAAATAAGTGAAAATGCTCACATTGCAGAAGCGTGAAAATTACCACGTGCCAAAATTACCACTACGTACATTGGAAAGTTCCGTTGTAACAGGCTGTTAAACCACTGGTGTGTGGTTTTGTGGAGAGTGGTTGTATGTTGAATATATTATACAGACCCCCCCCCCCCAAACTTTATGTAAAATAATTGGTGGTAGTTGGTGCATCGGGAATGCATTGTCACATGGGTCTCACACAGTTGTCTGTTTTTCTTTTTTAAGGTAAATTTTATCGACCAGAACTAGGACGTATTCTTTAAGGTGATTGGGTCGAGAGTCTTTGGGACCCCCTGATTTACCTGGAATAGTAATCAAATTTTGTGTCCAGATGAAAGGCCGTATTTTTTTTCACGTTGTCCTTCTGAAATTGTAGCTTTCAAATCAATTGTCTTTCTCAAGATACAGATAAAAAAACGCGTTTTAACAGCCAATAATTTAGCAAGTAGTGAAAAGGGCAGTGCACTATGCAATATCGCTATATAGCATCAAAACCGCAAGATTCTTTCCAATGGGACTTGATGTCAGTGTGTACAGGTGTCGGATAAAAATCGGAACCAACACCTGTAATTTTTTTAAGTATTAATGCACACTTTAGGACCACATAATTGGTCATGCATTTCAACACAAAAAAGTAAAGAGTGTCTACAAATGCCTGATGAAGTATAAATCTGATAAAATCAAGCAATTGTTTAGCCTGTGATTGATTTGAGGATCTATAAAAAAGATTATGATGAGAGGTCGGCGGACAATGACGGTGATGATGACAATGAAGATGACTGAGCGAAAAGGATGTTTGGATTTGAGGTGGATGACTTGAGGTGGTGGTGATGATGGTGACGGATGATGACGAGGATGATGGTGGTGGTGGCGATGGTGAGGGTGGTGATGTGATGATAATGGTGGTGATGATGGTGAAGATTGATGATGATGGTGGTGATGGATGATGATGATGATGACGGACGGCGACGACGATGAATAATTGAATTGGATCTGATAATAATTCAGCGCCCACTGAAAAAACATCATCCGTAATCTCTGTGCCATTAAAAATACCAGATAAAGAGAAACACAAAGTCCTATTTAACAAAAGTAACCATTTTTTTGTTTCAATCTCATATTGGATCAGCTATTGGAGTATGCAATTGCCCACAATAAGGAAAATGGTGAAGGTTGGTTGCAGTCAGGTTCGCAATCCTGCATACGGTTTTTAGAATAATTACAATTTAGTACAATACCTTGCTTGCACAGAAGAAAGCCATTAAAGATGCAGCACTCGTCGGCCATTGTCGCCCCTTGAGATTTTCTGACTAAGGCTATAATTAGCCACAATGTAATTAACATTATGTATTTACAGGTATTGAAGTTGAAGTACTCCATTATTTGAAATTGTGATGATAGCTGGATATGTGCCAATAGAGCGGAACGAGAATGTATTTCAGGTATTTTGACTATTGCAAGTTCAAATTTACTTAGTTCTATGCATTAATTTGAAAAGGGGATGAAAATGAGCTGTGTGGTATAGGGGTGTGAAGATGTTGGAGCATGCGATGAAAAATTGTGGAGAGGGTATTAGAGAACAGAATTTGGAGGATAGTGAAAGTGGATGAGATGCAATTGGTTTATGCCAGGGAAGGCAACGATAGATGCAGTGTTCATTGTGAGGAGGTGCAAGAGGAATATCGAGCTAAAGGGAATAAGCTGTATGTGCTTTGGGGCCTGGAGAAGGCCTTTGATAGAGTACCGAGGAAAGTGATTGAGTGGGCGAGATTAGGAAGAGGGGTATACAGAAGTGGTGGTTAGAGCGGTGATGAGCCTGTAGAAGGAGAAAAACAAGAGTTAGAGTAGGGTTGAGTTTGTTGAGGAGTTGAGGTGAAGGTGGGTGGGCATCAGGGTTCTGTGCTCTCGCCGTTGGTGTTTGCAATTGTGGGTGATGTGGATCACAGAGTGCAAAAGAAGGTTTGAGGAGTGAGATGCTGTAGGCTGATGATTTAGTTTTAAGTGTGAGACAATGGAGGGTTGAGGGAGAAGTTTTGGAAGTGGAAGAAGGCATCTTGAGAGTAAGGGCCTGAAGGTAAACCTTGGGAAGACTAAGTGATGGTGAGGGGAGGATGGGGAGGTGTAGTGGGTAAGGTGGACCCATGGGGAATATGTGGAAAGAGGGTGAGGGCAATTCAGTGTGGTGTAGAAATGTGGGAAATGGATTCTGGGAGAGGCACAAAGATGAAGAGGTGACCACCAAGTTGGCAAGAGGACTTGTGTGTGAAGATGCAAAGAAGGGAGTTGAGGAGTGGGGAGGAGGTGGAAAGTTGTGTGACGAGGTGGAAACAGTAAAGGAGTTCACTACCAGGGGACAGGATTAGTGAGGGTGGTGATGTGAGACGGATGTACAGCCAGGTAAGGTATGGGTGGGTGGAAGTTGAGAGAATGTGGAGAGTTGTTACTTGGGAGAAGATTTCCTTTGAAGATGAAAGGGTGGTGTACAAGAAGTTGTGTGAGATCAGATGCTCTATGGGAGTGAGACATGTGCCGGTGAAAAATGAGATGGGGTTTGAGAAGGGCAGAGAGAAGAAATGGTGAGAGCAATGTTGTGGTGTGAAATTGATGGAAGGAAGAAGAGTGAGGATTTGATGCAGAGTGTTGGGTTTGGAGTGGCGGATGACCGGACTGGCGACGGCGAATGGTGTAAGATGTATGGGCATGTGCTGAGGAAGGATGAGGAGCATGTTTAAAAAAGGGCTTTTGAGTTTGAGGGGGTGCGGTTGGAGGAAGAGGGACCCCCAAGAAAAAAGAGGGAAATGGAGGAAGAAAGTGGAGGGAGGAGAGTAGGAGGGTGGGTTGAGGATGGGGGAGTTTTCTTTGAATTAGTAGCGTTGATCGGGACGAGTGGAGTGGAAGTAGGGAGTAAGTACGAATGTGAGGTGAATCCGTACACCCACGTTGCGGGGACAAAAACCGGATTTAAAACTTTGGTTTTACTACTACTACGATTGTACAGCATTTTGCGACTAAAATTAATACTCTTAATAGTGCATCTTTGTGGACTAAAACGGTTTTAAAATGTTTTCTTGCATTGAATTCTAAATTGAACTCATGTACATGCATCAAAATTTATTGAGTTTAATTTTCAAAAAGAGCTCCAACACATCAGTTAACCAGTCTCTTGTACTGCAAGTAGTTAGTGAATTACATTATTGTGAAACAAGTTAGCTCTAGTAAGCCTTTCTTCTTGAGTAGTATTATTTAAAAGAAAATAATATTTAAAAAAAAGAATCAGTTTCAAATTATAGACAATTACAAAATGTCTGATCTGATTGAACATACAATGATTTGTGAACCTATTTGGACACACACAGCTGATTGAACTTACAATGACAATGTGAAGGTTGTTAGATGGATGGTGATGCTCGGTGCAAAAGTTTCCAGGTAATGGTAACCCCAAAAATGGTTCAACTTTTACTAAATCTGTTTAAGGAATTTGCCACAAATCCATACATTTCCTGATGACAGTACAAGGGACACACGGTAGAAATTGTGTCAACCCCATGTATAGAGGAGGAGCAGAATAATAGGGCATATACACCTTTTCCACTTGACCCCCAGTCATCCTTTCCTCGACTTCTTCCTCCGTATACCCCTTATCCCTCATTCCTAATCGTCTTTCTCAACTTTCTCTTCTTTCCACATTCTCATTCCTCCATTCCTCCACTCCTAACCGTGATAATACCTCCCCCCAAATCGCCCTTATCGCCCCTCTTCTCCTTATTTTTCCTCCTCACTCCTTCGTATCCCTCTTATACCCCTCGTTATAAACTCCCCCATTCCGTACCCCCTCCCCACTTTGCCCCCTGGTTAAATCTCTTTTCTAGGGTGAGTTCGCCTATTTTTTTCGGTCTTTTTTTTTTTTCCTTCCCTCCCTTTTTTTTTTTTTGTCGGTTTGTTACCCTGGGCCCCAGTCTTTTCTCCCTTGCTTTCTTCTTCTCTTCTTATGTCCTTCCCTCACTCACTTACACCCCCCGCCCTATCTTGTGGTAGGATCCTCCCCACCCTTTGCGGCACATCCCTACTCCTCTCTAGTCCTCTCCCCAATTCTCCCTCTTACCCCCTGGGGTAGCTGCCCCTCGCTCACCATACTTGCCACCCTCGCAGCGACTCCCGCAACTGTCGGTACGACAAACTGGTCCTCCATTCTTTATCTTTCCTTATCATCTCCATCTCCTTATCACTCCCATTCCCCCCGCCGTTTCCCCACTCGCTTCTCTCTTCCTCTTTCCCAATTATCTACAAACCAACGCAACGCTGGCGTCACACCTCCCCTCCTCCAACTCACCACCCCTCTACCCTCGTGTGCACTTTTTTCTCCCCTTCCTCGAACATACATCCTCCCACCCCCCATGCCCTTCCCTCTCACAGGCCCATACCCTTCGAACCATCGGTCGAGCGGGTCCGCCCATCATTCACCTCTAACCACCAGCCCTTTCCCTCACCCCTCTCCTTTTTTGCCCCCAGCCTTGGTAACCGCACGCCACTTCCCTCATCGCACATTTCCTTCATCCTCCCTTCCTCCTACTCGCCGCTCACAAATTCTCACCCTTGATCTGAAGACGAACCCCGCCTACTCACCCCTACACGCCGCCACCTCGGCGCATGGGCTTGGCTATTACGCACCCCTAAAATTTATGAGAGAGCGTCCCGTCTGTCTCACTAGGACCGGTACCTGGCACATCTCTCGCGCCTTAGGCCGTCGGGCCGCCTTACGGACCAGTCTGCTGGTCCTTGTCGCCCGTGACCCTGGATATTCGCGTCTGGCGGCCGCGGCGGCTGGTTGCGCTCCCTACGCTTGCCTCCACCCAGTCGAGATGGCGTCGCAGGTGCCCCATATCGTGCCGCCTCCGCAGGTCTATGGCCCCCCCCCCCCCCCTATAAGACACCCGCTCGCGGGGCGGGTCGGTCGCTGCGCTTGGAAGCCGCCCCCGCATCTCCCGGTTCCACATCTGGCGGGTTTGGGGCGAGGAGACCTACCCACCTCCTGGGCTTACGCGGTGTATCCGGACTCGGTTAGCTGCGGGTCCGTAACAGCAGTCCGTCACTGCCGCCTGTCTGACCGGTATACTGCACCGTCTGCAGCCCGATTATCCTCACCACTCGGCTTGACCCCCTGGTGCTACCAACGACTCCCGTTATCAAGCCGCCACCGACGCGACCAGTGCGCCAACCAACCACCCACCCGTTTTGCAGCTATCTTTGCCCCTATCACGAGCCTCTCAAGGCCTGGTCCGCGGGGCTTCCCGGTACGTTATGCCTTGCCGGCGAGCGACTCCTTCCTGGGCGCGGCCTGGTTGGACGTAATGCTCTCTCCTGCAGTGATATCCTCCGTAAGCCCGGGCTTTTCATGCCCTCCCACTCGCTATCCCACGGGCGTTGCGCTAGCGTACGATCCGTTTAGTTAACACAATACTCTCTCCGGGCGTAGCTAGACGCACGAGGTCGAGTGACCGTGCGTTGTCTCTGGTTTTCTGGCGCGATGCCCCCAGTGTTGCCCCCTGTTTCCCTTCACACATTTGAAGTCGCCCCGCGGGCCTCGGGTGACCTACCTATGAACCCCACTCTTCGGGAGGGCTGCCCTCTTTTTCCACGACCTTCCTGCGGTGCCTCGTGGCTCCAGGTGAAAATTATGTCCCCTACCACGTGCAGCCATTTTACTTCCACTTTCTACACCCCAACCGGTGACGCCCATCACGCTTCTGCTCCCTACTCCCCCACAACCGTCGACCCCCTTTTATCCTTTACATTACTCCTCCCTCTTATTTCCAGACGCCCCCCCCCCCACTTCGTTTCCTCATCCCATCGGTGGCTATCAACTTCCATGGAATTGGTTTCCCTCGCTTCCTATCCTTCCTCCCCTCTCTTCCCCCTACTTTACTTAACACCTGCGATACGCCGATTGTGGCGAGGCAACCCCCCCCCCACCCCTCTATTTTCATCCCCCTCCTGCCCACCTCTTCTAGACGCGCCCCTGGCTTCGTTCAGTCCTCGGATACTTTGCAGATGTTCTCGTTGCAAAGTCCACGACGTGTAGGTTCCCCATATCCCCTTCCTACTCAACCACGTCGAGACCCCGGGGTTGGGAAATTTTGTTTACCCTGGTTCACAACCCCTTACCGCCCCCTCTTCCCGTCGACAGTGTACTGATCTTTTTCTCCCTTCTCGCATAGTCCTACGCGCCCAACCTTCAACTTCTCCCATGCGGCTGACCCTCCTCCACCATTCGTGGGCGGTATGCACCTGCCACTCTGCAGCGATGCCCATTGGCTCGCAATGAATCTCCTTTTCATCTCCGCCGCGTTGTCTCCCATGGCACATCACCCATCCCTATCTCCTTCCTTATTTCTTTCCCCATTCAGACCGTTGTTGAGACTACCCCCCTGTTTATCTTTCTGGTTCTCGGTAATTTGTTTTCTATTCTTTTATTAGGAGTTCGTTTACCTCCCTCTACAGAAAAGGTTTGCCACCTTTGGTAGTTAGTATGGACCCTCTACATCACTGCTAGGTAGGTAGTATCTTCACATATGTGGTATCACGTTTTCAATACGGGGCCAAATTTAGTTTACACAGGGGTCAAACTGTTAAAAATGCCCCAATCATGTTTAAATGTATGCAATAGTGTCCATCTAATCATAGGTTCCAAAAAGGTATAGTTTGGACCACATACAACATTGGTTTTGGAGTTCTAAGGTAAAATGTAAAAAAAGTTTATCCATTATCCACCCTCCTCTGGTCCAATCTCGTTGACAGGGGTTCAACATTAACAGTTATATGATTATATTTTAAATACTTGCAAGTATTGCCTGAGGTAAGAGGAATCCTAAAAGGTATAGTTTGTATGATGACTAAATTGCTTACGTACGGAGATAAGGGTCAAAGAAGGTTCACACCAATTGGGTATGTTGACTTATGAGTATTTTGTCCCATAACATGATAAACTATGCATTGCAGATGGTACAAACTATCTTATTTTGACTCATTAACCAGATGAACAGCTTCTATCATTTTCAACAGAAATTAGGAGCAACTTCGATTTTGACCCCTTGTACAAATAGAGGAATATGACCTTTTTTACATTTTAAGCCATTTTTACCCTATACTCCAAAATCATAGTTCATGTGGTACAAAACTATACATTTTTTTGGAATCCATTATGACTAGATGGACAAATATGGCATACATTTCAACATGATTGAGCATTTTAAAAGTTTGACCCCTGTGTAAAAATTAAATTGGCCCCTATTGAAAAGTGTGTACACCACCAATTTGAGAGTACTACTACCTAGCGTTGATATAGAGGGTCCATCTAACTACCAAAGGTGTCAACTTTTTCTGTAGTGAGGGGTAAACGATGATGTTTGACCGGGTACGAGATCCTCCACTAGTCGGTACATAACTACATTATCGATTGCAAAATTTACAGCCTCATCCCCAGAATCACAGATTTTACCGGAGTGGTCAAATTTTGGCGTCTAAAGAAAGCTGCTAAACACATCCAAAAAAGTAACTCCTACCCATGAAAGTTGGCTGTCAAGATTCAAACTGATATTATTACATTAGGGTTATAATTGGAAGCCGTGTTGCTTACAACGTCTTTGATACCCCATTTGTGAACCCACACCAGGATTTTAAAACTTGCAGTAAACCCTAGATAACAAAGGAAGAAATAGTCATGCAGAGAAAAAAGAGGATTACAATGATTTCAATCTGTGAACCGTACAATTGTTTATAGGTTTCTGGCAACTTTTAATCCTGGGCTGGGTCTGTCAAGTGCTGCATAACTTTAACAATACTCAGTCCATCGCCACAAATAAGGTGTCAAAAGACGCGTAATAAACAACTGAATTCTAATACATCCCAATGTTAATACGATGTATCGTTCAAGGATGCAAATTCGAGTCCGAGAACACGAATCGACTCGCCGCCAGGACTCTCGCCAGCTTGTCACAGGGAATCAAAGTTGATTCGCATTAAAGCCTAAGAATAAGTCCTTGGGAAATGATAACATCGTCACTAAAAAAATCGCTATTTGCTCTATAAATTCAATATAAAAAAAATACAACCCGCAATCAAAACAAGCGTAGAATCCTCACCCTGCTCTCCCCAAGGCTCACACCGATGTTACATGTACATATTAGCCTTGCAAACAAAACATGGGGAAACCCCAATTTATTTATAGAGGGTCTGCCCACATATGCTTATATCGGAGCTGAGTCACTTGGCCATCCGTCGTCGACTAGGTCACAAGACCATCATGTCATGGTTACTTCACGTGTTGGGACTTCGTAGCTTTATATCGAGTTTTTATTGGCTGTATCTTTGTTTACTTTTCGAGAATTGATCATGAAAACCAATCATGAATCACGTGCGGACGTTGTTAGGCCATACATGTTCGATTAACAACCCACGAGGGTTGCCAAGTACGAAGCTGTCACCCGAAAATTTTTCGTTCGCAACGATTAAAGTCCACAAACTTGTAGGATACACACAGAGGGTTTTTTTTTTTTTTTAACATTTTTGTTTGTGAAATTAGACTCATCACTGAGGGGCCAAAGCATAAAAAAGGGAGCTAAACCGTGTGACATTTGTGTGTGCGTCATTTGGCTACTCTGCGACTTGTGTAATTGCCTTGGTATAACATTAAAATATGCGGTCATGTATTCCGAATTTCCAATCAAAAAGTGTACAGTGGATTCGACTCCTCTTCTTTTACATCATCCCTCTCTTATTTCTCGGTGTACCTCATCGATTTTCAACCACTCACCCCCCCCACCGTTCCCACCCCTCTGCTATCAATTTTCCCCCTTAATCCCTCCCAACCCTTACAACCACACCCCCGCTCCGTCTATTTCTCTGCTCTTTATCCTCACCACTTCATACACCCCCCTTAATTTTGCCCCCATCTTCTACACATCCCAACAACCCCTCCCCATCCCACGTATCCCCAGTTATCACTCTTTCTCTATTTTTCTCCTTCCTCCACCTCCCCCCAACACCCCCTTTCTTTAGTTCCCTCTGCTAATCTCCTCCTCCCCATCCTACCAACACCTGCCTCCCCACTCCCTATTTTCCCCCTCCCTTTCACCTCGCCACCCCCCTTCCCAACCCCCCCTCATTCCGCTTGCACTTCTCCACTATACCCACCCCACAACTCTCCCACATCCCTCAGTTCCCTTCGCTACTACCCGCCCCCCCCTCCACACCCCCACCTTTTCCATCTTTCACACCCCCATCCCACCCATCCCCCTTCCTGAGTTCTCCAAACCCCACATCCCCGCAACCATCTCTATTCCACCTCTCGTCAGTCAGTTTTTTTTTTTACGATCTCTTTAACTTAACGCCCCAGCTCCTCCCTTCCTTCAATAACGCTGCTAATACCTTCATCACCCTTTCTCACCACTCCTCGCCTCTTCAGTCTATTTATAACGCCCCCCATACAAAATAAAACCCTCTTCCCCTAATTCCCTCCACCTAATCCTAGTCAACCCTTCACTCCCCAGCCCTCGTGCCTTGCCTCTTCCCCCGCCGAACTCCACTCACCCCCTACCCACCACCCACCCCTACTATCTCCTCAACCCTCGCTCTCATTCCCCCCAAGATCCCCCCCCATACTTTCAACCCCTACAACCATCCCCACTTTGCTCACCGCCAAGGAAACTAACTGCCACCCATCTACCCCGTACGTCCCTCGTCCTGCCCATTTCCAGCTACTGTTTCCCACCTGTTACGCCCCTTCATAACCCAGGCGATCCATTCCACCGTAACCCCCTCCTCCTCTCATACTCCCGCTCCCAGCTTTCCGTCCCCGCACCGACACATCACACACTCCATTATTGATTACATCACCTGACTACCCCTCGTCTCCCACCCAACGCCACCTACTCCACCCCTACATACCCTATCAACCATCCCTCTATCCCGCTTTCGACCCCTACCCCATATTAACTTCCCTTCCATCCCCTACACTCAGCATGCTCCCCACTAACCCCCGCCCTTCTCCCTCATTTAACCTAGCTTCCCCTCCCCCGTGCCATTCTTTCTAACCCCCCTTCCCTACTCCTACCACCCCTCTTGCTAACATCATCGATCTCCCCGCCTTCCCTGCCGACTGATCTAGACGGTCACATCCACACCTCCAGAACTTCTCCTCCTATTCCCCGAATCCACATCCCACTCCACCTCCTTCCCCCCTTGTCCAACCACGCTGCAACTCCCCCACTTCCGAATTCTCTTCTACTCGCTTTATCTCTTACCTCCGTTCCCCATCTACCCTCCAAGACCCCAACCATACTCCCCTTAAGCATGATAGTCACCGATAACGACCAAGCCCCTTCTAACGCCTTTCCTCCCCTACCGGTCCACACTCTCACCCCCCACCTCCCCCATTACCCTTTTATCAACTACACCTCCCAACCCAAAATCCACACCAACCAATAGCTCCATACTCTCTTTACCTTCTCAAACTCCCCTTCCCACCACTGCCCACATACTTCCTCTAACCATTCCACCTCCTTTTTCCTTTCCCCTCTCTTCTTTTTTCCCTGAAACACCCTCCTTCACACTTAACATCACCTTTTCACTTGCCTTCCGTACTCTTCCTTTTTCTGTCAACTGGCCCACACTGCAAGTCATAAATCTCTCCTATATTCCTCAGAGACATCACCTTTTTCCCCACACCCTTGTCACCGCCCCTTCCCTCACACCTCTCCCCAGCACCTACACCATAGCTCCTACTATTGTCCGGCTTCCCCCCCCCATCCTCTTTCTTCTTCCCGCTGGGGCATATTTTAGACCGGCCTACCATACAACACTTCCACTCCTTTACTCGACTCAGCCACAGACACTTCCTAACATTCTCCTTTCCCCTCTCCCTACTAGATTTCCATACCATTGGTCTGATAATGTACATGTATGTAATGCAGTTCCTAACTCGCGGACTGTATCAAGGCAGACGGTCGAACAATTCCAAAGTTAGAGATGAATCAGATTTTTCGTTATTGCAGTACACATTATATATGTATAACAGTGCCATAGGATACCGTGTTAACAAAATTTCCGGATCTGGAATTTTTAAACAAATTTGCGATTTTCTATATATATGAAGGACTTTGTTATGAGCTTAATTATTTCACACAGGATTATTATATGGAAAAGCATTGTGCACAAACGATACTCCGGCTTCAAAGAACAAATTCAAAACAACTGCTGGCGTATTTTTGGACTTTCCAAGGCATTTGACACTAGAAATCATGATGTCTCTTAGGTAAAATGCATCACTATGGCTTCAGATGGTATTGTCTTGGAGTGGTTCAAAATTTACCTCACAAACAGAATGCAAGTGTGTATTGATTACAATAGTCACAAATCTTCCACTAAACATATCGACACTGGAGGACACATGGCTCTATTTAGGGACCCTTGGGTTTTTTATTTCTGTTAATGATTATTCCAAATTCTGCCATGAAATTGTCTTTTATATATATGCAGATGATACTATGTGCATTTACATCCATCATGATATTAACAAAACTAAATACAATAATGAATAATGGTATAAGTAAACTAAACACCTGGGTCAAAGACAAATAAACTTTCACTCTATCTTAAAAAAACTAACTAGATGGCTTTTTGGCACTCATAAACAAAATTAAAAACTCTTTGAATATCTCCACGATAATACCAAATAAATCAGGTTAATGCTTTTAAAATTTAGGAATCACTATCGACCAAAAGCAACTGGAAAAATCACATGGAGAGTTAGGAAAGAAATTGTTCAAGCAGTATTGGAATTTATATAAAGTTAAGCACTTTCTACCTGAAACTGCAATTCTTAGTCTCTATAACAAACTGTTTCTCTCACATATAACATATGGTATCACTGCATGGGCAAGTGGCATACAACACTGAAATGGAAAAAAATGCACATACTGCAAAAGCGTGCCCTGAGAGCAGTGAGCAACAGTGAGGGGGGGGGGTTTACAGAAGTACATCTAATCCTTTGTTTGTTAAATATAACCAACTAAAAATAATGGATTGTGTAAACAAATATGGGACATTCATGTACACATACAGCAACAACCAGTTGCCCTCCACATTTGGACAACATGTTTGTAACAAATGCTAAAAAATCACCACTTATTCTACAAGACCTGCAACAGATTTTCACACTACCTAATATAAACTTGGAGTTAGTGGTAAATCTATATCTTACATTGGGGTTAAACAATGGCATAAAACATTCCAGCAAATGTAAAACACTCAAAAGTACTCATTCGTTTAAATTGAATTATAAAAGTACTCATTTATAACTCCAAATTATAGAAAACAGAGTCGGGGACCTGACAGGCCTTTATTCGGCTTACTTCCAGGTAACTCTGCACTTCATTATATTCATGTATACAAAAATTATAATCATATTGTAGGTAATATGTTGATACCGATGTATGATTGTGGATAATAAATATGTTAGTTATGCAAAAAACACAATTGTTTGAAAAAAATTGAGGGCGCCTCCCCTATGGAAATCTTTGAGTCAGCCTTTAAAGAAGTTTAAAAAATAGCTTTTCATAAAATGGTGTATCATTCATTTTGTGGTTCACAGTGCTAAGCTGAAAAGACCACTTTGCAATCAGTTGGAGTTTTAAAAATTAGAGGGGAATATAGGGTCATGGCAGACTATATGTATCTAATGATAATGAAAGCAGAGACCCCCCCCCTATATCAGTGTGATATGAAGTAGTAGTTCACTTTTTTGACTAGCTCTGACCAAAATTAAACTACATGAATAAAAATGAAACGTTGGAAGGTTGACAGTCGTTCTTCCATCTAATCATGCGAAGATGATATTGATACTCATCAGTGTCAGTGTTACCACCAGTATTATGTCTGTGTATCATATTTTGCCGTTACACTTTGCTACACATTTGCTTATACCCTATGATTTCCTTGTGTATTCTATCAAGTTACAGGTATATGGGGCCTTTGCTCATAGACTCTCATAGGGTGGTTTTCAAAAGTAAGCTCATTCAGGGTGTTTTACAACATAACCTATATTTTTTTACACATGGTACTTATAAATAAAAAGTGCATGATTATGAGTAAGAATCCAACAAAAGTAAGTTTTAAAGTTTTGTCCCCCTTATTTCTTTGTAATTAAGGGGAGTCTCATCTTAAATGATAGTTTTAATTCCGCAAATTCAGCCATCAATTGAACTAAACCCAGACTAAAATATTATGACTTATTTATATACTTGTAATGATCAGTAATTTATAGTGTGGATTTAGCACGTGGAATTTAAAACGAAAACCCTAATTATAAGGGTGTTATGTGAGGACAATAAAGAAATAAAGCGTAAAACTTTTTCCCCCCCCCCCCCCCCCAATTCAGAAAATGATTAAAATCGTCAGGAAATCTACTGTGTGAAATAGTAAAAATTCAGGAAGAAAAACCCACTATTTTTCCAGCATTTTAATGTGTTTTTTACAAGTACTCAAAAATGCCATACCCTAAACCATTGTTGACAATGTAAAAACTTACCTAGTTTGATTTTTTTTTCAAGATTTTGATACCCTAAACAATGTACGGGCGTACATCAGCCTGATCTAAAATAAACAACTCTAGATAAAATTACATGTTTTGTACACGAGCATGAAATGTATCACCACGTTTGTGCCCAGGCATGATATCCACCTTGGAATACAGTACCCCCCCCCCCCGGGTTGTTTAGAGGGTTATATGATTAGCCAATCAGAGAAGGTATAATTCTTGCATTTTGCAAACACGGTGCGCCCGGCCAGTGAATGTATCGGGAGGATGCAATGTTTTCCCGATGCATCATGACAAAAGTCGACAGCCAAGCGAAATTTTGCGAATGCACACTAAAAACGGCTATTACAAAAGACAAACCCTTTCCTTTTTTTTTTGATTGAGCTGTTTTCAACATTAAGTTAATTGCACATAATACTTGAGTGTGAGTACATCAATGGACGTTGGAAGGCAATGTTGACCGTTGCGGTCAAAAAGGATTCGCTATGGTAAACCCAGAATTGAATCAAGATTACTCAGTGGTAGTCAATGAGTTACAATATGCTCAGCCCACCAAGGACACAGTTCAGTGGTTGTACTTGTAATACCTGTACAGTGACATGAACGGACCTTGTGTGATTTGGGTATCACATTATCCCAAAACCAGGGGGTGTATTTTCTAAAACACGGTGAATGGAGGTTACTGAACTGTGCCAGGGAATTTGAGATTTAATAGCGTATAGTGAATGAGCCCAATGAGAGGATATTAAGGCTAACTTGAAGAGATTCTGATTATGGCCCTCACTCAATTTAAAAAAATTCATGTTTTTTGCATAATATATAATGGCTTGTCCACATAGTGCTAATCACTCGGTGAAATAGCTAAGGCTAAAAAAAAAAATTGTTTGAATTGCGTTAACACGACCGACCCTATTTTTACGCCGACCCTAAATAGTTTATTTTTTTGTGTGCAAAAAAAAAGTTTTAAAAACACGTAAAACAAAGATTTTCATTTATATTGCGATATGATGCCTCCACCCCGATATGATGCCTCCAAAATGGACAATATAAAACGATGTGTTACAAAAAAAAGTGAAGATGTGCCATGTGTTTTTGATGTGTGTCATTTATTTTGTGTTCTGGTATGTGAAACATTAAAAAAAAAAAAAAAAAAATCACGACTACCTACCCTATTTTTTTTCGATGTTACGTCAATCAAACCCAATTTTTTGTTTTAGGCCTAAGCTCACATCGAAGTCCTTAATATAGAAAATCACAACTTTTAAATGCTGGATCCAGAATTTTGAAATACACGGTATACTGTTATGCTGTGCATAAAGTTTACGGCATGAAAATGAAACAATCTGATTCAGCTCTGACTTTGGAATTCAGTATTTTAGGTGATGATCTTTAGTTCTAGATTCATGACACATTTAATTACTAGTAAAAGTAAAAAAATATTTTTAAATCATTGTAATTTAGATTGTCTTTAAAAAAAGACAATATGGCAAAACTATAGACAAAGGATGTATAGTGGGAAACTATTTTAAAAACTAAGCTATATCCTATGCTATAAAGGACTGATTAATTCCAAAGCCATCTTCCTTCAATAAAAAAAAAAAATTTTAGCTCCGTAAATACTGGTTTTTCATTCTTGTTAAAAAAAAGTTAAGTCTAATCTGTACCCATATACATCAACCAGTCTGCGACACGAACTGTAATTTGTGATCTTCCTGTGTCCGAGAGAAACCGAGGAGGGAAATAAAAAGCATCACGTTCCTCGGGTTCTATTAATAGACCAGCCTGCCGCAATGGGTACACTCTTGATGCCAACCATGGTGTATGTAGTGAGGTAGAGATATGGCTTGTCATGCCGAGTGTGAAAAAAGGGCTTTGTTGAATTGATGCCGGGCACGAACATCGCGGTCTTTGCTATTAGTGGAATTAGATTAGTGGAGGCAAAAGCTACAACTTCAAATTTTGTCAAATAAATGCTGTTTTTTCCAAAATGTATATGAAGAAAATGTTTTCAAATTGAAAGTTCTTTTTAATGGCAAGATAGATATTATATAATGCATGGCGGTATGTGTACATGTAGCTGGGTTAAAGAAAAAAGAAGGGGGGTTTAGGACTCACCAACAGATGGCTTAAAAGCCATGTACTTAGTGTGCTGTTTTACCCAAATCAAAAAATAATACACATTGTAGGCTTGTGACTAGAGAATTGGATAATTTCTTACCCCGACTATGATGGGTTTTGTATGTACGGCTGAGTAAAAATATAACATGTTTATTGTCCACCTGGTTTTGAAAAGAAAAGGAGGCGCACAGAGAACATTACATTGCTTTTTGAATTGGTCTCATGCAGAACCACCACAGTGGAGGTACTATGTAGCTACATTACACAGCCAGAGCTACTCAGGTGTAACCCAAAGCTTGGCTACTCCATAGGTACTCTATAGTTCTTACTCCAAGGGTACCCCCTTGATGCACCATCGATGCAGTAGCTACAAATAAGTATTAGCAAAGGATGCAAGCCTCCGGGATAACAGCTATGCTGACTGAGCAGTACTCTGCAGTTACTTGCTAGTGACTGACAGGCACAATGTCGGCCCCCAATATCCTGGAGTACCTCTGCAGTAATACTCGGGAGTACCTCACAGGTTACTCAACTGCCGGCATCCTATAGTAGGCAGCAATTTGGCCAATAGGGGTGCCAAACATTACAGTGTTGTACCTCTTATGATCATTTTCATGCCCTTAGTAATGGCTTAATATTTTAGCTTCCAGCATTTTGTGTAAAAAACATAACACTGGACCAAAATGTAAATTATAGATAAGATTCACTAAAATAATCACACAGAGCTCCAAGCTCATTTGCATGGAGTACCCATGCAGGTATTCCCCGTTATGAGGTGACTATTGGATAGGAAATGCATGTGTACCTACAAATCATGGAAAAAAAGTATGTACACTTTGTCCGATTTAGGGAAATATTGACCCCCTCTCCCCAAGTCAATGTGATCCGAGTCATGTTGTCAAGCAGCCACGCCAGGTCCCCCAACATTGATTGATGGGGGGTGGGGAAGAATTTGGACAGGGAACACCTCTGCTTTATTTTAAAGAACAATGACTTAACCAAATCGATCTCATTTGTGAACATGGGAATGGTTCCAATATTTGCAATCGGAGTGTGCAAACTATTTTTTTTCGAGGATGTAGGTGGATGGATTATACACCCATTTTGTGGCCGGCGATGAGGTACCCATGGGGTCGGTGGGTTACCCTGGCTATCTTAACAGGTACTTCATAGGTACTCCCCTTAAAAGAAAAAATGTTGGCAAGGACCCAAGACTTCAAATACAATAAAAAAAATTAATGCCAAAATTAGTACTCAGTTTGGATAATAAAGTACATGCAACATAACTGAGATTTCTTCAGAAAACAGGCATAAATACTACAACTGTGATTGTAAATTCAGCTTGGAAAAAACTTTCACTAAGCTTAAAAACTTACACTGAAACTGAAAATGTCTTGAATTGAAAAAATTCAGCTTAAATTTAAATACCTCGTACAATGAGGAATTAACTTTGTTGCATCCATGAAATCAAGGACAATGAGAAAATAATACAATGAATTCAAGACCCAAAACTCCAGATACAAAAAGTCAATCAGATTGAAATTCAAGCGATTCCCCAAATGTTTATTTGGTGAGGGCTTAAGATTGTCTAAGAGATTAACTTTGCCTGGTTGCACATCATATAATAGGCAGTATTGTATGCAGTTATAAAAATCCTTGTATATCATTGATTGGTTTTGGAATCTTGGAGTGGATCTGATTTTCAAAATGTTTCCGTTTTGTTTAAGGTGGCGATTTCCGTTTAATTGTCTAAACTTTAAACGGAAAATTTCAGGGCGTTGAAACGTTTAAAAAGGAGCATAGCGGATATTTACCTCACTGCCAGTCGGCATCAAAAAGACAGGCTAGCCCGACGGAATCGCCCGGTAGCTTTATTTATATGCAGTCATTACTTAATCTATTAAGTTGCTAACTTAGCTTAAATGGTGTCATTTTTATTTATTCAATAATGATAACAGATTTACGTAAAATTTTATTTAAAAGTTGACTTTCATGGTAAAGTTTCTCCACATCGGCAATAGGGATGTGTTGTAGCAATCGTGATTTTTGGCAGCTGCCAGCGCGATAGTTACAGCGTGCGATTGCTAATTCGGCAAGCCCTATTCGGCAGCCGTCACCCGGAAGTAAGTGACAGTGCCTTGGAAACTCGGTAATTAAATTGCGACTATCGCGGTGGATACTCCAAAAATTGTGCCGGATTTCTACATTATTTTTAGAAGTTTTTATTTGTTATTGCATCAAAAATTGTGACAGATGGATACTTTATAAAGAATTTTTGTACTCCAATTGGCGATTTATGGATGAAAAATGGTGGCTTTCCTTTATTGTATTTGCGAACTTTTGGTATGCCCAGTAGCTTGCGTTTAACGTTTGCAATATTACTATCCGTGTAAACGCCAGCTGGCGTTTACACTTTAAACGTTTAGAATCGACAGCCTTACTTTTGTTACAAATGCCTAAATTTCCCTATTCCCCAGTGCGGGCGTAAAATTTAGAGAGGTTCCAATTCAGACATGTTCAGTTTACAGTGTTTTTTCGCTTTATTTAATTTCCTTTAATTTATAAGGAAGCGAGATATACCAGCTTGTTCATATTTTTCATGGCCTGTCCGATATAGCAAGTTTATTTACATTATGATATAAATGTAGGGTTTGTTGTCGATAGGATTTTTATATATTGTCCGACAATCGTCAAATTGCAAGATCCGACGTCGACAATGTGTCGCCAAAAAGTCCTAAAACGATTTTACGTCACTAGGAGTTCGCCATGTTCATGTTGGCATTGTACACACTCAGTCACGCAACTGTCCACTGTAAGCGCATGGGCCTATTGTAATGAGTGAAGATGGAACAAAATTCATCACCCTGAAACTCGCATGACCGCCATCAAATTAGCTTTTATTCCAAACATATTGTCTTAAAATGATATGACATGAGTTAACGGTGCACATCGTTTACATATTTTACATACACAATATTTAAGATTTTGAGCTGAAAATAAGTACTGCGGCCGTACCCTTACTTACGACTTACGTTGTTGATATGCCACTCTTTTTCTTCCGTCGCTTTTTGACATTATTCAGACTTCCGATTATTGCCGAAAGTCGCTCGGCTCACTAGTCAGTCGGGAGTCACGTGCGACTTACTTCATAAGGGGATTTCCAAAGGGTGCGATATTTCGCGATTGCTCAGCCATGTTCGAGTGGGGTAGGTTCGGCTACGTCAGACGTATTTCCCAGTCCTTAGCACACATGCGCAGTGTTAACTGGGAATTTGTTTTTGCCAAAACAGATGGCGACGCCGACGCACTACTTAAAAATAGCTAAAAATATCAGAAAATTGGTGGAGGAAATCTCTAAATATCGGCGATTGGTGTTAAGCTTATCTAAGGTAAGTTTTTATTACTAGATTTTTATCGACAATCAGTCCATTCTTGTCGACAGCGAATAAATGCATTCGCGACAATATTGTCGACAAAGCCTTGGCGACAACAACCCTAATGACATGAAACAACTTTGAACGAGATCGCACCGCTGTTGGATAGCATGTCCAAAATAAACAGATGTGGTCCCTCCAGTACATACCTATTTACCTCAGAGATGTTTGATATGTTGGAAGATTGGTGTCAACAACCATTTGAGCATCATTTGTTTTTTTTAACACAATAGCTGACGTGAATATTTGGGGCGGGTACCTTTACGTATGCTTGGCTGTTTTTTCACCCTGTGGAAGTTTTGGTGTGATATATTAATATGCATGTTAAAGTTTGTTTTGGGAACCCTTGAGAGAAAAGAGGGAGGAGTGTCCGAGCATGGTTGGGAACGGGGTTTAGCTATAAGATGGTGTAAATTGGGGACTTGGCAGGGGAGTTAGGGGGGGGGAAGGATGAAATAGAGGCGAATTTGATTTACAAGGGTGGAGCTGGCGGACAAAGAGGTGGGGTAAGTAGTGTGTTTTGGAGTAAGGGACCGCTGGTGGGATAAAGTATCAACAGACAATATGAGTAGATGATCTTGTGGTTTTAGAAAAGACCTGAACCTTGACCATTTTTAAGCGAGTATTGAAAATTTCTTAAATTGGCACAGGTACATTTAAACATAATGTTTCTTGACATACTTCTTATGCAAAAATCACATGCTTGAAGCTCATAACCCTAACCGGCCGAGAAGGCATTCAGCCAACGAAAACGGGGTACCGGCCGGAAAATGCGTTTCGTTGCATCTGGGCCGTCCACACCTATTTTTTGGTCGCGCAAAGACTCTCTTGCGTTTCATTGCATCTGGGTCAGTCTTCCCGGAGAATGACGCGATGCGTTTCGTTGCATCTGGGCCGTCTTCCCGGAAATGACACCGATCCGTTTCGTTGCATCTGGGGGCCATCTTCCCGAGAATGCGCGATGCGTTTGATTGCAATCTCGGCCGTTATTGGACTGAAATGATGCGATGTGTTTTCGCTGCAGTTGGGCCGTCTTGCCCGCATAAGGCGCAATGTTTTCATCAGGCGTGTGACACAGTGTACAAATTCCCATAGACATTCGATTTCGATGTGATAGAGCCACCATTTTCGATAAGCTATTGGGGTTAATTATGCATAAAGCGTATTCATGACGTAAACCTGAGCCTGACGTAGCATAATAGCTCCACGCACGACTATGATGTAGCGTTATAGCGCCACGCACTACTGGCGACAAAAAAACTATAAGCTACAAATGTTCATGCAGATCAGTGTGTTATTTTATTTATGTATTTATTATTTATTTATTGATTTACCCTGTTTTTAATGCATTTTCACCGTGTTTTTCGTTGCACCTGGGCCGTCTTTCCGGTAAATGGCGCGATTGTTTTCGTTGCATTTGGGCCGTCTTCCGGGAAAATGGCGCGATGTTGTTTCGTTGCATCTGGGTCCCGCGCCCTCCCCCCCGTGGACCCCGTTTCCCCCGCCCCGTGGTTGGTGGCTGCAATGGATCGTCTCTCTCCCGGCTGTAACTAAAAAAAAATAAATTGAAGCCACCTCAAGTTCTAATAAGGCAAGCGTCTCGGCGCTGTACGGTAAAATATCGTTCTGCCCCCGGCCCTGCCTCTCGTCTGGGCCGTTAGGTTGAACCTTTACGCTACTAATTCCTGTTTCCTGGAAAAAACGGCCGAGATGCAACTGAAACGCAATCCTTTTGGCTCTCCGTTGCATCTGGGCCCGTTAAAAATAAAAAAGATTGCTTTTGCTGTCATTTGGTCCTTCGACCGGCAAAACGACCCGGTTCTGGTTAGGTTAACTTAGTTTCCTTTTTTTATCATCATAAAAATGGAATTGTTGGTGTTTCCAATTGAACAATCGCAATGAAGTGTGAAAATCTATTATTTTTTTGGCAAGCATCCGCTTGGATTCACCCATCCCTACTCAAATGGTAAATCCCATTTGAACTTGCAACTTCAGAAGCTCGTGGGCAAACACGTCCTTTCAAGGGAAATAAAGAAAATGATATTGGGTGTAATCATTAGATATTGTTGAGAAAAGCGTGATTTTTGATGAGCAAGATTAGAATTGTATGCAACTTGTGTCCACAGTGACCCAATTGCGGGGGAGGGGGAGGGAGATAACCACCTTAGTTACAAACTAGGCTCGAGACTTGCAAAATATTCAACCCATGTCTTTCCATCTCGCATAGGGTATCAAAGTTGTACTTTTCAGTCTCAGAGAGAGAATAAATTATCAGGAATCTGTTAGAATGATGATTTTTGTGTGCTATCACGCTCAAAACAATCCAAAATAGCTCAAATAATGTTAAAATTCCAAATGGTAATATTGCCTGTCCACGGGTCTCAGATAGCACTTCTATTTTTGAATAGGTTGAGGCTCAGAAAGGGTATCTATTTGAACAAGATGCTTGTCTCAAGATAGGTACTTAGTTTCTCTGGTGTCCCATATGTTTATGCTCACCCCGTACCCTTGTAGCTCGGGTGGTTACCCTGGCTCGTGTACAGGTTACACCCCGGTGACCCCTATATGCCCCCGTTTTGTAATTTTTTTTTGCCTTTTACAAATTATTTGGAAAGAGTTCCATATGTACCCCCCATTTTAAAATTGTACAGGACACAAATTCTTTTTTTTATTTCTGGCCTTATACAACACATACCTAACCCTAACCCGAATCTCGCTACTAAGACAAAAGATATATAATAAAACTCAAGCTGCCCTTTGAGGTTAGTGAGGAGAACCTGCTCCTGGAGCATGGGTGGGTGGTCAAAAACTACACTGCGAGGTTGATAGTGTTCTTTTCCCGACAATTCCAATTCTTCCAATACAATTTTTTGCACTGTTTCCACATGGTTTTTAGTGACCAAAAAATATTACCGAAGGAGCAGAACTCATCCCAAATCTTGCAATTTAAGTACTTTTGTCACTATGACAACAAGTGTAAAATTGCATGGAAGAAATCATTGTGGAATAACCCTTACCTCCTCTTTTGAGCGACTTGTGCAAGTAACGGTCCGTGCCCTCACCTGCTTGAAATCTTTGCAAATTTGCTGACCATACCACGCATTAAGTTTATTTTGCATTAATAATGGTTAATGCTAACGGGGCCTGTTGGTATATTTGCAAGGGAAGTTTTGGGTTTAGACGTCATGGTTTCCTGGCACTGCCCCCGTAGCCACATGTCAGGAGTTAATACCCCCTCCTGTAAATTCCTTGAACTGTACAGTATTTAAGGCAAATTGCAGATTTTGTTGTCATTTTGTTGCATTGAGTTATAGTGGGTTTTTTAAAATAAGGAAATCACAAATCAGACAAATGGACAAAGATTTGAAAATTATGATAACACTGCCTGTTGAAAGCGAAACCAAATCAGTTTGGGCCTGGACAGTCAATCGGAGGTCCACGTAGAACCTTACATATACTGGCTTCAAGGAATTGAATTCGCCTATGCTATAACGTGGGCCTAGTTTCCATCGATTTGAACCGCAGACGTGTGCAGGAATGTTGACAATGGCAAGGTCGTCTGCCTATTGTATTGTGAAAGCCCATGTAAAAATGACCCTGTCCAACACTTTTTAGTGTGAACCTAGTACTTTGTGAACTGCCCACTAAACTGTGGACTGATAAATGCAGACATGACAAAACTTTGGACCCAGGTCTGATAAATAGCTTGGTTATGCCACTGATGGTTATGACCTCTAATGTTGATTCCCTCCAATAGGCAGGAATATTCAGTTCTATCATCTCATGCATAAAACTAAGTAAACCAAATAACTTGAGTTTTGCACCGAATTGTGTGTGCAACGCAAATATTCAAACGTTGTCCTTTTGCATTGTCTTGCTCTACAGTTATCCTATGGTTCACAACTGTTATGAGGCCTGCCTATTTGGTGGTATCAAAGTGTATCGCTAATTGTAGGGCAGGGTAGTGGTAACTTAATAACTCTTTTTGATATGTTATTTGAACAAGACCTAAAAGTTAAAAAAAAAAAGTTGGCATTTGAAGTTTTGTGTCCATAAAAATGTCAAAATTGGGTTATGGCCAGGTGAGGTTTTTTCCTTTTATCCGAATTGGCCAAAATGTGTCAAATATTGTTCTCTTGTATTATGAATCTGACCCTATTTGTGCATAATTATCAAAGAAGATTGCAATTACTTGGCAATTTCAAGTAAACCTTGAGCTTATTAAGGTCCTTATTAACAAATAGCCTCCGATTGACCTTTGTGTACCGCGTCCCAGACAACAGAGGTCTAAATAGGTCACTACAGCGGCATGGTCACGCTGCATTGAGCACAATTTCCACCTCAGGGTACAGACAAACAAAACTATTACTATCTACTTAATTTCTATGTGCCCATACTAATAGCTGTAACCCCTACTGCACAATTGAAAGGAATCCTTCCAACCTTGTGTAATTGAAACAAGTCCAAGCCCATTGACAACATAAATAGCAATAATTAACACAATGGTATCATCAATTTATGTTCTGGTGCTTCAATGCCTGCTTATATTGGAGCTGGACTTGTAATTTGTCTGGTTTTGAGTCCAAAAAATATTGATTTTTTATAGTGTATTGACTGTTTTACTCATTCGCATGTACTAGGTTGGTCCCTTGTCTGGGATGACATAACCCAAGTGACTTCCTATGGTAGGCAGCACCTTTGGTGAGGGAAAAATTGTAGTCAAGCAGAGTCTTTCATGGGTTTAACCTTGAGACCCTAGTCGCAGTTTTCAGTGGTGGGCCAATATCCCTATAGTAGGAGATTACATGGTTTTTTAGATCTTGAAAGGTAGTTTCGTAACAACCTCCAGTTTTGTTTTTGAACAAGTTATTCAATTTGTAAGTGTTTTGATCCTAGCAGGATCTTCACAAAGGCAGTTAAAAGATTTCTGTCATGCCAGTCCCAGGCAAAATGTCCAACTATCCTAGCATGGTTTCACCAATGGTCAACCGTGGTATAACTGTGTTCCTTGACCCACTCTCCGCTTGATCCATGGCCAAAACTTTGGGCTTTGTCCATGGTCAACCATAGGTGTGAGAGAGATGGCAACCTATGGTTGAACCTATGGCAAAGCATTTCCAATGGTCCATGGTCATGGTAAAATAGAACCAGGCTTTACCATGGTCAACTATGGTCAACCATATGTTGGACTGTGGGTGCATTATCTCAAACCTTTGTTTTTACCATGGTCAAAGCAGGGCCAGTCCTACCATGGGGCCAAAATCCAAAATTTGTCAACCTTTTCGAGGGACGAATTCATCGTTTTTCAATTGCCCCTTATGCTTTCATCAGAATGAAGACACCTGAATTATATTAACATGAATAAACCATACCCAAGTTCTCCGCCCCACAAAACACAAACCAATAAAATATATGGCCACGATCAACAAGTTGCCCTGGCAACCTGTTAGGGTGCGAGGGACGGAATTTGTCCATCCCTCGCAAAATTTTCATTCATCTATCCTACCATCGCCTGCTGTGGTAATTTTTAACTTCAAGTATACAGCATGATTAATCAACCAATATACTTCAATAATAAAAGGAAAAAAAACATAGGCCTTACATATCAAGTTGCTATGGCAACTCAATGTTAAAACGGGAGGGACGGAATTGTCGATTCCGTCACTCGCGCTAACATATGCATAGCCATAGAAATGTTCCATTGTGGCCATGCCATTTCCCCTGCAATTAAAGTGCATTGGCAGTTCATTGCCTCAAAACCAATCAAAGTGTCCAATCTACCAACAGGAAAGTTGGGACGGGACAATTGGAAAATGTCACTCAACTTCCGTCCCTCGCAAAAACGGTATTTTGGATTTGGCCCCATGGTGAACCATGCCAGCATGTTGACATTTTGCCTGGGAGGTATAGTGGGGATTGTTGGAATGGAGGGGGAAGGTTTTTCCTCTAGTTTGAAAAATCAGGTCGGCCTGACCAACCATAAAATGAGATTGTTAAGTATATTTGCCTTAACATTGCTATTGGAGATCCCACTTAGCATTTGGACAAATATTGCCATTTTTGACATATGCAGAGTTCATTGTCTTTAATTTTTGCCCCCCCCCCGGCTCTTGCATTTTATGTTTATCTGCACAGGTAGTACAACAAACCCACTAATAACAGGATGTTAACGTGTTCAGGCACTTAGCCTTAGATTTAAGGCCATTCAGCTATATTCAAAATTTATGCAATTTGATGTATTTTCAACCCGTTTTGGAGGCTTTTTAGCATAACTTCCGTGCTTTTTCGGGCCGTTCCGGCTTTTCTCTTCAGGCCCTCTACACCCTGCATAAAGATCCAGAGGTTTTTATCAGTGCTACAACGTCAAAAAAACAAATCATCTGTGCGCAAAACCAACTAAGTAAAGAGTCAATAGTGTTATTTTTTAGACCTCATTCATTCACTGCGCACTCTGTGTGGGACTGGTTCTCTCTTCATGTAACAGATAATAATGGACAAATCAATAAGGCGAGTTGTATTGGACAAATCATAAGGCGAGTTGTATTGGAAAATCCATAGGCGAAGTTTATTGGACAAATTCAATAAGGCCAAGTGGTATTGGAACCAAATCAATAAGGCAAGTTGTATTGGACCAAATCAATAAGGGGGCAAGTTGTATTGGACAAAAATAATAAGGCGCCCAGTTTGTACTTGGACAAATCAATAAGGCGAGTGTAGTTAGACAAATCAATAAGGCGAGTGGGATTGGACAAATCAATAGGCAAGTTATTTTGTAAATCTTTTGACTGCTACCAATACCAATTTTGCTAAAATTGGCATCTGTGGATGTTTTTTACTAGCTGGTTTCCATATAATCTATTAACTGCTGTTAAAATTTGTATTTGCATTTTATTATCCCTTAGCCCAAAAGGGCCATGGGGGATTTTGCAATAAGCAAAATCTGTTTTGTTTGTCATGCATGTTTTATTATCCCCCAAGTCCTGTCGTTTTTGTCCGTCAGTCTGTCTGTCTGTTTCCACCCTGTAACCATCATACCCCTGACCCCGAAATCTGATGACCCTTTGCACCACAGGACATTAGTATCTACTGTACTTGTGCTGTGACCTCTGCGATGTGAGTCCAGGTGACAGACAGGTCTGTATTCCATACTTTTGCGTATTTCAGACCTTTCGCTCGTATTCCCCATAAAACATGCGCAAACTTTCTCTTACCAACCGGCCATCTGTCTCCACCTGTGTCCACTCTCTTTTGCCCAATAGGTTTGGGGATTTTGCAAGTTTTAACTTCAGTATTTTTTAAGGTTTAATCTAGATTCTAACTATCCAGTTTGACTGTTTTGGGGTTATTGTGATTGTGTCATGCTCGTTTTACTAAGTGGGCAAATGCAGCTGTTAATGTTGTTTTTTTACAAGTAATGGCAGTCCCCTATTTTGTCATACCATAAAGATCCAAAAATTGAATTAAAGCTAGGCCTCACCTTAATATTTGAATTTTTAATCCATGTAAAGAAAAGAAAGGGGGGTCGGACACGATCTGCTCGTTATTGGCCATTGGGGATTTCCAAACGGTCCTTTAGGGAATTCTTACTGTATTTTCTACGGCGCGCGCTCGTCCAGTCATATTGCAAAATCATCTTTCAATACATCTTAAGTTAATATCATTATATTTAGGAAAGAATTATTGAGTATTCAAAATCCGTTCGGGTTAGTGGATTAACCCCTTTGCAAAATATGTAATTTCCAATAATGGTCCTTTAGATTTAAATATTCGTGACCATGGGCCTAGCCCTTAAATCAAGTCTGTGTGTGATCGTTCGAGGTACACAGTTATTCCCTTTGAATAAGACGATCACTCGGGTTACTCAGACATTGAAATGCCGTTTCTGTTCTGTTTATGTTGGCATGTCCCCCTACCCCCTGATAGAGACCAGTAAAATAAGCAATTTTATTTTGTGGAAAGAACTTTGTCTATCAATTCTCCTATTAAATCATACTTCCACGTGACCGATGTCTTCCACCTTTCTTACAGTGGCTCTGATTGGACCATTACATGATATATATATATACCTCTTATTAACCAATCAAATTAGGCCTTTGCTTGCCCCTTTAAGGGTTCCTAAGACCCTCCAAAATCCCCTACTATGGCGGGTTTTTACGTGTAACATCAGCACCAAATTGCCCTCCTAGAAAGGTACCGGTTGCAATTCTTTGTGGAAAGGAGTAAAATTTGATTGAAACGCGATCGTCTCCAACAGTCAGTACTGTGGTACGCTTGGCCACCCGGTAATGTTGTGAAAAATTTTAATGGTTTAAAGTACATGCAGGTGAGGTGAGATATGTTGCTATATTGTGGCACCTATGAAGAAATGAGCTTGTGGCACTTACTTTGTTCTTGCAGATGAATGTGTTTCCCAGGAATCTTCATGAAATTTTGTGTTGGGGAAATTGAGTTTTTTCAGCAAGTTTTTGCCTTCTAAATTAAAGGTGGGTGACCGGATCATGGTCCTGATTTTTCTTGTTTCTCCTTCCATATAGAACCTAACCAAAAATGTCCGATTAACAAATTTTAAAGTTACATCAGTCCCCAGCCATTAGTAGAAGCACAAATGTGTACTAATTGGCTCATGTTTAATTAATGTGGTGACCACATTTGGAGATTTATGTTAGTAACATCAAGTGAAAACATTTCCTTTGCTTTAAAGGGCCATGGGCTGATTTGCTAATAGCTTTGTTTTCCCATACACTCAAATTTTACTGAAGTGGTCAAAATTTGGTATCTGAAGAAAGCTACTATTTTCCCCATTTACCCTGTGAAATCTTAAGGCTAAGGAAATGATGGTTTTTTAGATGTTATGAGCCAAAATGTCTCATTTTGATTCTAATTTGTTACTCCCTCAATCCCAATCCTAACCAGATTTAACAAAGTGAGGTTGCCTCCCTTACAAATTCTGTGAGTAGTCTTTAAAATAGCTCAGACGTGCTTGAGCTGCATGTTTTCATAGGATTCAACAAAATGACGAGGTTTTTCAGTATTTATGCAATGTGATTAGCTGGCAGAAGTTTGGCTACATGTGATTGATGCCCAGGACTTGTCTACCACAGTGTCCTTCAACTTAAAAAGCTATAAATAGACATATCAAGAGCCATTTATTGTTTTTATTTTAGGCAGTTTTCATTAAAGGTGCATTTCAGGATTACTAGCACCTTCTGTTTTTATCATTGTTCATAGATATCCTTTAAAAAGCGTATTCACACAATTTGAGTTTGCTCCCGATCTTGAACGTGTTTGGGTGTTTGAGCCAATTTTCTTGTTTCTCATCGTCTCATATCGCTGTGGTGTAATGTTTCTGTCCATTTACTGACAGAAAATACCAAATTGGGCGAATTTCTTACAGGTCACGACCGAATTGGCATTAAGAATTAGGTTACACCTGGAATTACTAATGTTACCGGTCCAGGTGAACATAAAATTACAACTATTATGAGGCAAGCTGGGGGACGAGGCCTGTGGATCATGACATGGCCCCTTTAAAATAGCTGCAGACATGTGCTTGAAGCTGCGCGTTTCATAGGATTCGAAAAAATTGACAGGTTTCAAGGATGTATCAATTGATTAGCTGGCAGAAGTTGCTAGTGTGTGATGCCCAGAGCTTTGTCTACCACTAGTGTCTCACTTAAAAAGCTAATAAAGTGACATATCAAGAGCCATTGTAGTAGTGGGGATGGTGGTAGCAGGTTTTTCTGATTCAAAGGTGCATTTCAATGATTCTCTTCACCTTACTGTTTTTATACTTTGTTCACTAGATATCCTTGAGAAAGCTTATTCACAAAATTTGAGTTGATCCCGATTCTTGCTGTTTGGTGTTGAAGCAATTTCTTTGTTTCTCATCGTCTCATAGGCCGCTGTGGTTTAATTTCTGTCCATTTACGGCAGAAAATACCAAATGCGACTTCTTACAGGTACGGGACCGAATTTGCATGTAAGATTAGTTAAACCTGGATTACTAATGTTAACGGTCCAGGTGACATAAAACTACAACTTTTTAGGCAAGCGGGGGACGAGCTGTGGATCACGAATGCCCGCTTTAAAATAGCTTTGACATGTGACTTGAGGCTGCAGGTTCATAGGATTCTAAAATTGGATGGGTTTTGAAGTAATTTTAATATGCATGTGATTAGCTGTCAGAAGTTGCTAGAGTGATGGCCTCGACTACTTGTCTACCACCAGTAGTCCCCCATCTCTGACAACTACTAGGTACACCTGGACAAATTGCTATAGAAGGTTTCGTGCTTTAACTAGCTGTAAAGGATCTCCCAAACACCCTATCCAAAAGTAGAAAAGGGAAGCCTGGCAATACAGCTAATTTGCAATTGTCTTACGTGTACGTATAACGCCCATATTTGACAAAGGTATATACTCATAAAATGCATTGTGAGATTTTCCATTTTTCTGTTAGTATTTGAAACCATGTTTGCATGGCTATGCCCTCAAGGTGTGTAGCACTTGCAATTGATATATTAAAATGGAAAGTGTTTGGTCTTATCCAAGATGAACTCAATTTTCCCGCCAAATTAATTTTGCATTTTAGATGATTTGTCAGACTGCAATCGGGGTAGGGAGATTTTTATTTAGCCAATTATTATCAGAGAGTATTTATTCAAACACATTGGGTCAACTAGTGACGGGGGCACTTACTCTGCGAAGGGATGGGTATATGTGCAGGTGAAAAATGGTCCTTACCGAGGTCCCTTTCAGAAAAATTACCCCCCAAAATGTAAGGGGCATCGGATACACAAGTTGGAATAAAAAGGGGTCATCCGTATGAAACCGTAAAAAAAAGGGGCCAATGATGTTAAAACCTGAAGTTTAAATGAGGAAGTACCTCTTTTCCAGAGTTCAAATTGTCATGAAATTAAAAATACTGCCATGAAAGTGGCCATAAAAATATAAATTGTTAAAATTTTTTAAAATTGTTCTTTTGTTGATTTTTAATTTGGTGTTCAAAAATTCTTTTTAAAAAAGTGGGGATTATTTTATGCAAACTGTGATATAAGTGGATAGCAGGAAAGAAGAAAATGGTTTCATGGCGTATGGAACAATTTTTATAAAGGGGGTCATTGGTAATAGCCTGGGTAATAGGTAGGACATGGACAGCAGCATAAAAAGGCGGCCAAGCATCTAGACGTCACCATGGTCAGCATCTCACAGACCTTGACTCCGCAGCTCTAACAGGGGATGCGATATGTGCTGCACAAGATCTACTACAAAGCATCATTTGAGAATGCTGACAGATAAAGTCCGCCTATATTAAATGCCAAATATAGATGAGGAAATACATGACTGTCAATCGTCAATGAGGAAGAGAATCATCACCCTATGTTTGCACTACACACGGTTACCCAACTCAAAAAGGTTTAGACTCAAGTACCTCGGTTGGGTACTATGTTGGACCGCAAGAAAGACTCAAGAGTTAAAGAGGCGTGGCTCGGTCGCTAAAACATCGTCCCCATACTCCCAAGATTTTACCCGAAGTGGTCAACATTGTGGTATTGAAGAAAAGCTACTATTTTTCTCATGTACCCTGAGGGTTAAAACCCCAGACCCCAGGTCAATCCGTCCACTTAGTTTGTCCTGTTCGACGCCAGGGATCTAAAGGCTATTTGGTTGGAATTTATGAGCGAAAATGTGCCCAATTTTGTCGACCGATATTAATTTTTTACACATATGGGATTAAGACAACCATGTTTTGAGCTCTCTCATGAAAACGGTTTGAAATAGTGGCACAAAACTCTGCAGATGGGGGGTAGGTGTGAAGATCCATTCCATTCAAGATGAAAACTTTATTTCTTAAATTGGGTCGTCCCCTTTCATCTATTATATAATAACCAAAAATATAGGCCAAAAGTGGCACCATAGGTTTTATGCCAAATAGCAAGTCTTGCCATGCTTCCTTTTTTCTACCATTTTGATATGTTGTTCGGGAGGGTTGTTCCACCAGTGACAGCAAGAAACCTGTCTGTAGCCATTTTTGTCCAGGTCATACCGTAGAATGAGTGGACTACGTGTGTATTCACTTAAAGGCATATCAGTGAATTGGGTAAAACAGAAAACCGGAAAACAATATCAAAAATCGGATTTCTGCATGTATATAACACAAGTACAGGATCCTAACATACCCAGCAAATGATTTTTAAGACCAAAAGCAACTAAGTAAGGACAAAATCGGACATTTTATCTTAAGGTCCTAACGGACACTTACTACAACAGTAATTGAATGGAGAATCGTTATCTTGGAACATCTGCCGTTTATTCCTTTTCTGTTCAATTCTCCAGTGGAAAAGTACATTATGAGAACTATACAGACTTCTCCTTCATTTTTAAGTATTTCATGCAAATTTGAAATATTTTTCAAATCACTGATAGTGTCTTTAAATAGCTATAGTCAAGACCCATCAATCATGTCCCTAGTGTTATTAGGCAGTGTTTCATTAATGAAACCTTTGAATTAAGTGCTGTTTGGGGTGTTGTTGTTTCAGTCTATTTTTGCAACAGAGCTTGTGGTTCCTATTTTGTTGTTGATTATATTTCACAGTTCCTGCTTTAGACTGTTTGGATCAGATTGTGGCACTAAGTACTACATGTCCAACATGTACAATACAAGACCATTGACAAAAACCTTCAAACTTGAGATTAGGAGTGTTTGGACTTCTTGAAGATGATAGACTTTTAAATCAGTCTTCTGGTTGTTTATATGTCCCCCAGGTTGGGAACATAAGGATATGTAGATGGTAAAGATACCATATTTTCAGTGCACTTGATCTTATTATTAGCCAATCTCCTCTATTTTTTTTTATTCCAAGCACCTATTACCCTAGGTATTCCTGCAGTTGTGCAAAATTCTGTGTCCCTTTTTTATCCAAATGCACCAATTAGGCAAATTTGGAAAAATCTGCACATCAGTGACTAGTAATATGGGTCCTTGATTTCTGGACCTTTATTTTTAGGTCATCCGATGCAAGCGGAAAGACCTTTATATGTCGGCATGATTCTTGTGTCTGTGTGTCACACCTCATGGTTGACAATTTTTCAACTTTTATTTTTTGTGTGCAGTGATGGATCAAGTTCATACTTGGTATGATTTTACATCGATGCAAGAAGTCTTATGTGGGGTCAGATGAGGTCAAAGGTCATTTAGAGGTCACTTAGGGTCATATCTTGTGCATGTGGTATACACTTTTGGATAAAATGTTGTCTAGCATTTTAGTGCAGTGATGGCTCAAGTTCATACTTGGTATGGTTATACATTGGCACTTATTCTTCAACCACATATAATCGGACGACCTATTTGCGACTGCTGTCCCTATTTATTTTTTTCAAGACTGCTGCTACTGAATGGTTGGTCTGAAAGGCCCTGCATCCATATTCCGAGGGCAAGTGTCCCTCCAGTTCTGGATAAATGTTTTCCCGACTGTGGCCATAAAATTTTAAAGAGAAAGCTGACTGATAATTTGTCTTGAGCAGCAGGTTGCCTTTGCTGTGTGTTAAAAGTTGTTGGTTTATTGATTAGCCTGCCGAGGGGACTTTTGGGCTGCTGGACTTAAGTCTTCATGGAGGTGATCAATGTTGATAGCGCATATACCTGTACACGGATACTTTCTATGGTGTCATGAAATTTTAAACAGCTTCAGGTATTTGGAAGATAGTGGTAATTTGTCTGAGTGTTGGCTTTCCCAGTGCCCAAAGTGTTAAAACCTGGTGGTTTATTGATTGTGATACAGACTGCTTTGACGTCATAGCATGATGGTATAGTCTTTGTCGGAGGTGGGACTCACCTCGCAGTATCATTATTTGTTTTGAAATCTGTGGTGGAAACTAATAAAAGCTCCAGGCGCCCTTTCATAGGAAAGCTATCTGATTGCAGCCTATGAATGAAAAGGGGAAAAAGTAAAAGAAAAAAAGACAGTCATTCCAACAGATCCAGTACTTAAGAAGTTTTGTGTTTTCTATTCATTGTTTTACTAATAATAGTATAAAATGTATTCTTTTAATTTTGATGACGTCCATTGCTCAAATGTATTTTGGTTTTCAATCAAAGAAATGCACATTAGCGTAATAACTAAATTAAGAAAGATTGCCGAGGGCCCTTGGGCGAGTATTTTTGGATTGTTTTTGTTATTGTAAGGAGTAAGTGATCAAAATAGACTGTTTTATGTATTATTGGATTTGCAAAAAGAAACAAGTCGTTAAAAATAGGTATTTGTGGATATTGGTGTGATGAAAATAAGATGTTGATGTGAAGTGATAAAACTAATGTGAGGATTTCATGAGAGAGAAAGCAAACGCACCCAGTTAAATGCAACAAATACGCAGAGCTATTTGGGGGAGAAAAGGAGGAAGATGGAGAGCAATTAAAGGTGCATTTTGTGATTTCAACACTTCTGTTTTATTCATTGATCACTAGATATCCCTGAGAAAAGCTTATTCTCAAAATTTGAGATGATCCCGATCCCGCGGTTTGGTGGTATGAGCAATTGCTCGTTTCCCACGGTCCCATAGGCTACTGTGCTGTAATTTCTGTCTCTTTACAGACAGAAAATACAAAATTGCAAATTTCTTACAGATGCGACCAAATTTGCAGTAAGATTGGGTACACGTGGATTACTAAGGCTAACGGTTCAGATGATAGTTAAATCTAAACTTTTTAGGTAAGTTCGGGGGACGAGGCTGTGGATCACAATGCCCTCTAAAAGCAAGTGAGAAAAGAGTAGAGATGCTTAAAATATGATTAGGATTGAGAGAGTTGAAAGAGGATGGGGGAGGGGAGGAGGTAGAAGGGAGGGAGTGAGAGGTGAGATACTCCCTCAAATTTGGCCGTTCCATGAAAATGCAATTCTTGGACCATAAATTGTTCGGAATCAAACCCGGCTTTGTATTCAGTTGTGATATCATCTAGAAGCTTTACATGTTTTTAAAATTACCTACCTAATGTTTTTAATTCAGATAAAGCAGTTCAATATCCCAAACGCTCGGTGGGGTGGGGGGGAATGGGGGGTTCGAGTTACTGTGGGTGCCGCTATGTTTAACATTTTTTGTAGATCCCTCTTCTCTAATTGCAGCACCATGTAGTTATGCTGAAGGCGTACAAGAACTCAACAAACACAGGATTTTCATGTTTCCGTAAAAGTCAGAAATTATTTGAAGAAGCAGTGCTGGAATTTTTAACCAAATTTGGCCTCAAATCCAAAAGAAGTGCATTTAAAAGTCAGACAATTACAAACAAATTTGACAAAAAAAACCCACGCGTAAAGCGGTCAGCGCAAAAACAATTTTTTGGGGTCCATAGGAACCCCCCGGTCACTTAAAGAGACATGAGGAGATTTCCAGAAAAAAGCGCCCCCAATTTTTTTCGAACCCAGGTTTTTTGCATATTTGGAATGCTTTCCAATGTATTAGATCACACCTGAAGTGAATAAGCCAAATATGCCGTCTTTATGTAATAATAATGATTTAGTACTTTCTGTCGTGCACGACAGAAAGTCAAAGCACAGTGTTCTATGAGGACAATTACACCCTAGTGTAACCCTTTTTCTCATTTCAAATGTTGTTGTTTCTTGTTCATCATCATTAGGTGCATCCAGAGAACTCCGACTGGACATGCTTTGAGCAGACAGCCAGCCTGGAGGTCAAGTCTTTCTTTGGGTTTGAGAGCAATGTTGAGAAGATGGCAGTCAAACACTATGCAGCTAGTCTCAAGAAGGTAAAATACACTCACTACACTGTATCTAGATGTTTATTTTCTCTCAATTGGCGCGTCTAAGTCACGACCGTATGCAAGCCAATTCACGCGTTAGCATAGCAACAGGTTGAACAGTTGTTAATTTTAAATCAACCAATCACGAGCGTGCGTAACGATCCAAACAGGCGCGTATGTGAGTGCGTACACTACAGCACACACGCAAAAAACGGCAAAACCCCGCAAAAAGGAGAGAATAAACTCCTGGACAGATTATATCAGCTTAACAGTCACTACATATGGTGTAAAGGAGGGGAGGGGGCAAAGAGGCACCGATATCAGGGGTTCCTAACACTGACATACACAAAAATGTATGATGGTCATTATGAAGGGATAGCTTAAGCCAGATGAGGGGGTCACTGTACACCAGGTCAAAATTAAAATTTGTTGCAATGCAAATGGTTATAAGGATTCCAAAAATGTATTATTTGTACATTATCCGACTTACAGTTATGGAGCTATTAAAATCAAAAATCATTATTGTAGGTCAAAAGGTTAAATTTAGCTTACATGTGGGGTTCAAATTTATTAAAAATGCTTCAATTTTAGTAGAAATGGTCTCAATTATTTTTAAGGTCTTCCGATGTAATTGTAAAGACCTTATGGCAGCATGATTCATGTGTGTTTGTCAGTTCATGTGTGTGTCTGTGTGGGTGTGTCTGTCTGTCTGGCTGTGTGTGTTTGTGTGTGTGTATCTGTCTGTGTGTGTGTCAAACTTTTGGTATGTACACTTCTGGTTCAAATATTGTCTAGCTTTTCAGTGCAGTGATGGACCAAGTTCATACTTGATATGCTTATAAACTGAGACAAGGGTCTAATGTGGAGTTACAGATGTGGAGGTCAAAGGTCATTCAGGGGTCACTTAGGGTCATACATTGTGCATGTGGTATACACATTTGGTTAAAATGTTAGCTTTTTTAGTGCAGTTATGGATCAAGTTCATACTTGGTAGGCTTATACATTGAGACAGGGTCTTATGTAGGGTAACATATGAGGTCAAAGGTCATTCAGGGATCACTTAGGGTCATTATATTGCCCTACACTTATTCTTTGACCACATAATCGGACTACCTATTTGGGACCGCTGTCCCTATTTTAATGTTATCATGAGTAAAATAGTTTAAATTGGCCAAGTCAGTTGGCCAGCTATACCCGCTCCGATGGGGTGGTTGAGTTTGCCAGACCCAGTGGCAATTAAAGCCCTAGGAGCATCTAGACGCCATTGTATCATACACGAAGGTGGTGTATTTTGAAGTCAATTTGTAGTGCACCATTGAAGAGAAACAGACTTAAACGAGAGAATGCATTCACATGGGTCCTCCCTGAAAATATCCAACCTGTCCCTCGTCAGAAAGGATTTTACCCGACAAGTCCCTTGTTTACAAAAGTGACATTCAGAGCCTCAATGCATGTACATTGGTTTCACATAACGACCGTGCCCCTTAGCGCACATCCTCCATCGCAGCGTTACAATTTTGTCTGCGCCCGCCGCAGGCACCGATGCAGAATGCATTATTGGCATCAACTTCCGCTCGTGCATATTGCATCGGCGGGCCCCTTCCAAGTTGCACTGCACATTTATCGGTAAATCAGAGAAAACACTTCCCCAAAACATGGGAACACGCTCACTGCCACATGGAATAACACAACACACTTTAACGGTGCAGGGTATAATGATGTTGTTGTTACGGAAATCAATGGGCATTCATTTTATCAAAATTTATTTTGCCATAACTTGGCTACAATAAGATGCTTACTGGTTTGAACAATTATTTTTTTTCTCAAGTGAGGTGCGCATTCTTGAGATAAATTGGCTATGGCTCAGGGTAATTCCAAAGTTTGATTTCGAATCGGTTTTGCTCTTTTTAATATGTAGAATTATGTTCATAAATGCTAAAAAGATTGTAGCAATTGGTCTCACCAGCCCAAAAAGGGCTAAGGAATAAACACAGTGGTTTTATAAATTTACCACCAGCTTAAAAACCACCCCAATCCATGTAATTTGGGTGTTATTTATCAAAATAATTCGCAAAAAGTGCCCAACTTGAAAATACTGAGTGCAATTACTGTACGCCAAACAGTGATAAAGCTTTTCTCTTTTCCCTGAAAATTGATTAAATACCGAAATTTGACTTATTCCCAGCAGCTCAAAAATATTGTATATTTTGATAGAAACATGTGTGTGAGTGTATGCTTAATATGCACAATGTGGGATTTCAAAAATGAAAACACACCCATGTACATAAAAAGAAATACAGGTGCTAATGAGTTCAATTATGCGGGATCCTCTATAAGGAACAAAACAGTCTTAGTATTAATAGTGAATGGTTATAGGACAAGCAGTGTATTATATAAGGTCCATATGGACAAAAGCAGTCTGGTTATGCAAATGCTCTACAGGGGACAGGCAAGGCTGATTATATGAATGGTCTTAGGACGGGGGCGCGTTCTGATTAATTTCAGTGAATGGTCTATAGGATGAAAGCAGTCTGATTATGCAAATGTCCTTAGGACAAACAGTTTGATTATGCAAATGGTCTATAGGACAAGCAACGAAATATGCAAATGGTTGAAGCAATTTATATTTAAATCTTGTAAATTTGTGTGGACATAGCATTAAACTATAGCACTCAGCTTACAAGTATTTTAACCGGGATAGAGATCCTTGCAACATCTTACGCGTATCTGTCAGCCCCACTTGGAAATAAATATCCGATCCCTCATCAGAACATATATTTATTCTGACCCATCCCTTAGTCGTTATAGTAACATTCCGCACTACATCACATTGGTAGCATAACTTCCGTGCCCTTTATTCACATCCCTAAAGAGAGCATTGCGATTTCGCCTCTTGGCCACCTCGGGGGCTAATGCAAAATGCATTACCGGTATCTATTTCCTCCGTAGCATGTCGCATGGCCCCTTCAAGTTTCCCCTGCGCAGTGTGCACTACAGATGTCCGCAAGACGCTTGGAAAACACTCGAATGTATCCAAACATGGAAAGCACGCTCGATTGCCACTGCAATAACACACATTGATTCATTGTTTTCAACCTTGCAGCCAGTTCGTTTCGGATTGTGATGAAAATAAGTGGAGAAAAACAAGAACTAAAAAAAAAGAAAGAGGCATCCTTGAAATTGGCATATTTGAAACCCTACAACGGAGTGTGGAAGCAGATATTACAACCAGCACTAATGCATCGGAGTGTTTTTTTGCATTCAATTAAGATCTTTCCATATCAAATGCCGGCTTTTGTGTTGGAAATTCTATTAAATAGTCGAAATACCCTCGGCGGCGAACACGCAGCGTAACGAGTTAGCCGAGCCCCACAACTGGAAAAACATTCTGACATCGACCTTGCACAAATGTCATTAAAATGAGTTACTGTCTAGCACACTAAAAATATATAATGGGCATTAACAAATGTCTGTGAAGAGTTTGAGAGCTTATACATATTGAAATTCATAAATGAAAAAGAAAATGTGTATGCTTTTATTAACTTTCCCACCCATAATGTCATGTGTGTTGCAATTAAACACCTAGACAGGGTATGCTAAGCCAGACGGTAACTAGTGATGTTTGTTATTGCTTCGTAAGTCTCGGAATATAAAGCCTGAAACTGATAGCAGATAGACTGATGGATTGATGCATGAATATAACTAATAGAAAATAACAATAGTGATTTCTTGATGCGGTTTTTTGATAAGTTATTGCATTGGGAATTTCCTATTTGTTTCTGCCACTTTTGTCTTGGAACTGCACTCCACAAGTTCCTACCTGGGAATGAAACAGTTTAGACTTGGGACAAAACAACATTTTGTTTGTGATTTTTAAAATAATATTTTAAAAGAAGATAATGTATTGAGTGTAGAACAATACAATTAGGACTCCCTAGTTTATTTTCACATAGAGTCCAACCACAAATATTTGTTTGGGATTAAAAGCAATAATAGCACATTTTTTGAAATGAAGCACCCCCATTTACCAAAAAATGCTGTGATTTGTGAAACAGTTTCATGAGTACTCAGCTAGTAACTATGCCTGTGAATGGTAATGTTAAAAAAAGATTTGCCACAAAAGAAGGAATTTTGTGAATTGAAACTAAATTAGAATGGGGTCCCATGATTCTATTCTCGGCCCATGGAAATGTCCCGTCCAATATGAAATGGTGCCATGTATGTGTCTACACTCTCCGTTGGCTGTTTCGTTGGTTTACTACGCCAAGTCAAGTTATGGCCATTTGATGATATTGGTGCTAATTTCCAATAAAAAAGAACCGCAATTTTGTGTTCCAAAGCGCTGCTGTTGAATTAGAAAAATCTCTAAATTTTGAAAATGAAAGGCACTCTTCAAAAAGTGTTTGAGTTCCATAATTTAAGTCTTTAAAGGTCCAGGAAATGGATGAAAACTACCCAAATCTTTAGGGGACACCATTCCCATTAAAACAGGGCTAGAAAAAAGAATACACTACCAGGACATCTTTGTGGAAACTATGATTTCATCAGGTTCTGAAGATTCAAACACCAGTCACCTGGAATTTTCTATTATCTCTGAAAAATCAATAGTGCCACAAATGATGTCATCACCAACCCAAATATTGACTGCTTCTTGTCCCTCCTTGTAGACTCGAACACAAATCCCCATCAATCTATTTGCTAGTTCCTGGGGACATTGAACAATATTAGTTAGGACATTTTTGATAGTGCAAATTGAACAATCTAGATGAACAGTTACTGTCTCAATTTTCAGGCATTGAGCATGTAAGTATGCATAGCTGCTGCCTGCCAAGATACAGGTGGTGGAGGGCGTGGAAGTCAAGTCCATGTTTTAATTAACTATTAAAGTCTAAGAGCCCTCAAGACAGTTGGTTACATGATATGATCCAATAGAATATCGTTGCAGGGCTGTACTTAGATTCGAAACATATCGTAGGTATGTGCAATGCCTGTCTATAGTTCTGAAGGGTTTTATTTCTAAGGTCACTTTGCTCAGAAAGAAAAATGCCTTAGTCGGGTATAACACGGATGGAGGAAAACAAGGTGCAAAAAGGATCTTCTACCTCATAAAATAAGGATTTCACTTAAAGACCTGTCCCTTAAAAAACTCTCAAAAAGAGTTCTACTCATTAAAAAAAAAGGCCTAATTAAAAAAACAAAATTACATTTTCCCTTCACACCTACTCATAACATGTGCTTTATTCCAAACACACGTGAATGGTTTAGTGTGGTTGAAAGAGGGTGTATTTTTGGGTTCAACTTCCAAAATTCATCAGTTTAGGAAATTTTACTATAACAAGTTCATGTGATCCCACAAAATCCTATCTGAGACACACACAAACTGACGACCCTCATTTTAGCCCAGAAGCACTAGGGCGAATTTTTAGCATGATCATGTGATCTTGTGGTTCCGTAAACTTCTTGAACACTTCATATCATTTAGTACTGGCATGTATTTAGTACACTAACCAATATAGACACATGACAATGCATTATGGGATTGATTCAAAACACCCTGGGTATATGAATAATGCAAAACAAAAATAGACTGAACTTTTGCCACTTGGAAGGGAAGTTTTTACAACATCCAAAATTTGCATGAAGGATTTTTGTGAAGATCAGGGTATGGGGTTTGTTTTGGCATACTGTTAATTCAAGTTCAGTTGAACTGAAGTCACTCTTGCATGTAATATGGGTTTTGCATTATGACTTCGGAACTTGTGTAATTTAGCCAATTTGTCAATAACACACTTAAACTCATAACACAACATCACCATAGGCTTCAAACGTGGTGAATGAGTAGCCAATGATGGTACTGGTTCTCTGTAGTTGTTGTTACATTCAAGCGTATTAATGATAATTAAATTACCTTCATTTGCATAGTCAGATGATCAATTTTTAATATCCACGAAACCACAAAGTTAACTCTTTCCACCCTGGTGGGGTGATGTTTATCTAACACAAAGCCAATGACTCGCACATAAGCCATGCTCACAAGACTTCAAGCTATGGGTAACAAATCGCTGTCGATGCCGGCACGGTATTATGCCAAGATTGACTGTTAGCGCATACACGCAGTATTGGACTTACCGAATAATGTCAGGGAGCACTGTGCATTTAAGTGTACAGTAATACAACATATCCCATAAAAAATGAACTATTTTTTGTCGCCATCGATTTTTGTGGCGTTTGCTTGTACAAAACGGCCCACTTGTATTTTTTTTTTTCGGAGTGCTGAGATTTGCGGCAATTCAGTATTGCTCACTTGTGTATTAATATATTGGTTAGAGGATGCTGGTGCTTTTTTTCAAGGGTTCTTTAGGTTTTTTCCTCCCCCAACCAGGGGGGGGGGGGGGGGGGACCTTTTATTTTTTGTTTTATGGACTTTTGTTTTAGATGGGGTAGATTTTGCAACCATGCATATGTTAGTAAAGGCACCCAATCTAATGCCAAGACTATAGGGGTTAGTTGTGGGATGCGCTTCTTCACTGAGCGATGTTATGCAATACATAGGCTCTACAATTTGTAAAAGTGGTAAATTCTTTCCTGATACCAGTATATTTTCTGTTTGTTGACTTTGGAGAATTAAAGGACAAAAATACTATGTCACTGGGAGGGATGAGACCACGAGCAAAGCAATGGGGGTAGTAGCATTTGAAATTTTAACTAGTACTGGTATCTAGTTGTGGTTAATATGGAGGTTGTTGGTTCAAATCTGGCGGCCAAGTGGCTGTGTGGTTTTTTTTTCACACTTTACATGTGCGGCAATTCTCAGGAAAAGGTTAAGAAAATATTCAATGGAGATAGCAAACTCCAAAATGCATGGGGCAGGCAAGGCATATTAGTTGCCCCAATTTTAAAGGGCACCAAGGCATTAAATGTCAAAGAATAGCAAATTTTTTAGGGCACCCAAGGCAAATGGTAGGGGCAACCAAGGCCAATTACAGGTAAAAGAATAGCAAATTTTTTAGGGCACAAGGAAATGGTGGGGGCACCCAGGGCAATGCCTTAGGGTGCCTGTTATATTTGTCCATTTAACAGCATGTTGCCTAAGTAAGCACCCAACTTGATATGTTGTCAAATTGTGTGTGAATTTCCAGATAGATGCCGAAAATAATGAATGAATTAAGTGATATAGCTATTTAATAATAAAGATATCCCAGACTTAATGGTTAACTTAGTATTATTGGTTATGGTGTGAAAAGGTCACTATGGGCATATTCCGTGTAATTGCCTAAAAGGTGGGATGACGCACAAACCCCAAGCTGCATTGATTTTCCACATAGTGGTGACTATGTTACAAGTATAAATTTTGCTAGGGTGGAATGGATCTTCCGGTTGTGGCCATTGACCACACCTTTCAAGTTCTGCCTAAATATTGTAAAAATGCTTGATTTGCTCATTTGTGAATATTGTGCTTTAATAAAGCCACCAATTGCATTAGGGAGTAAAAAAAGTAAACAAAGCCCAGGCTTGATGAAAAATTGACTTTTACCTGTAACGACATCTACAGCTACATTTGAACTACGGAGGGATTTCGTTTCTCTGTTTGGTTTCGAGCTACTTGATAATAAAAACATTTATCAAAGGACCACACTGTGCAACAGGGGGGTAGGTTGACCATGCCAACCTCAACAGCAATCATGCGGGTGGAATTCAAAATGGCATCAACTTATGGATTGTTATGTTAGTCTTTTTCAAAGGTACTTATCAAACGGTTTACACACAGAACTGGACTAAAAAAGGACTAGGCCTGGTCACGACTATTTAAATCCAAATGACTGGATGGAAATTACACTGTCTGCCGCAGGGTTAATCCACCAACCCCGAAAGGTTTTGAAGAGTCATATTTAGTCGAAAATTATCATGATTATTACAGTTATCGAAACTAGGGAAATTATATTAAGAGACAATTTTGTAAGATAAACGAGAACAGAGACTGCCATGTAGATGCACCGTAACAGTCCCCAATTACCATTTGGAAATCCCAATGCCAAATGGAGGATGTCGTGTCCTAACCCCCTGAATGTCAACATCATTCTACACATACTACAAAACTACAAACCAATTTAGGCGATTTTTTGAGGTGGTTCGGTCGTGGGTGTTCTCCATGAACCATAGGACCTCTCCACATCTGTGATTCATACAAAAAAAATCAGAATAACCTTACATTGGAGTTGATCTTCAGCTCCAAAGTTTGGATAGAGAATATTTTTTTTCCCATTTTTTTCCCACAAAGGAAGGAAAACATTATTCATAATTATCATATAATATACAACAATTAGAGAATAAAGGTAGATTTTGGGAACCGGCTACTCTCTTACGACGAATTGAAACAAAGGCGATACCATTATTTAAGTGGAAGAACGAGGCCGAGGCCGAGTTTCTTCCACTCAAAAATAATGGTGTCGCCGTGTTCAATTCGTCGTAAGAGAGTAACCGGTTCCCAAAATCAATACTTTATTCTCCTTCTTAAACAGCTTTAAATCCTTTAATGTCATCGTTAACACCCAATTTTGCGATGCTTTATTGCTTAAATACAACAAAAAAGGAACTGCCACCACCCAGTTACAACATCGAACAACCCTTTGAAAGCAACTGATCATACGCACGAGACGCAACGTTGGCAGCACGCCGAACGTAGCACAACGCAGTATGCGCGAGCGCTTCAACCTAAAAATAACATCAATAACGCATCGCGTACTACCGGGTTCAATTAAACGCATTGAACCCGGGCATCAGCATGAAAATTACTTACATTTTTCACAGCGTTTACGAATTTGGAATCAAGTGAATCCAGGACAATTTATCATGAAGTACAAATACAATGCGGCAACAGAGTGTTTACTTTTCTAGGTATTTTTCCATATACCTAAGAGAATATTCCATGACAGCAAAAATTCGAATTTTTCGTCAAGATTTCTCTTTAAGTGTTACACCAAATGGTGACGTCAAAATTGGAGGTACTTGGCGGGCCGCCCGCCCTTGGAATTTTAATGCTTTAATAATCGAAGTTGCATGTGTAAACCACTGCACTTTCTTCATCCAATCGGCAGTAAATTGCGTAAAATTTGCTTCATGTCCCCCACTTTGAACTGAGGTCCCCATGCATGTGCACCACATGCAAAGCATCTACCTAGCTCACTCTCTCTACAGTTGTTTTTAGAAAGCACCCTGCCATTTTGAAAACTTGAAATTTGTAGTACTCAATAACGACAGGTGATATTTTGACATTTCAAAATGAACTTTAATTCCTCCAAGATTTTCTTACTGGTTTAGAACCTAGTGTTGCCCTTGCCTCTCCACCCTTCACCACACTCTGCCCGCCACTCTGTTGTCAATTGATATGTGGTTGGTGAAGGTTTTTACACAAAACCTTAAGTGACACTTGATTTTCCACTCGTGACATTCTCTCATTGTGTTTGAAAATGATACAATGAGATTTTAAACTTAAATGCGAGACTAAATAGAGTTTAAATGTACAATATAGCTATATGAATATTTTACCTTCACTCCCCACAATATTGGCTGAGAGTGTGAGTGTATCTGGCCACCCCATTAGCGGGGACAAAACCAGATTTAAACTTTGGTTTAAAATTAATTTTATACTTTCTCTATTAAAAACCTTTCACAATCACCATCTATAAGTTGTCTACACACTACAAAAACAGCAGTTAGGGTATATAATGAATCATATATTTAAGGATCATAATTAGAATAAGGGTTAGGATTAAGAGGCAGGGTCTGACTTCATAGATTAGGGTCATTAATTCATAGGTTTAGGGTCATGCATTCATAGGTTATGGTCAATGAATTCATAGGTTGGGTTTTGAATTCAATAGGTTTAGGGTCCTGCATTCATATGTTTGGTAGGATTTTCATAGGTAAGATACACCCAGAGTGTATTTAATTCCAGAACACATAATTTCGCAAGCAAAGGCACTTGTCTAAAAAATGGTCATGCACTACCCAAATATCAACAATCCTCTTCATGCAATAAAAGACATCCGTCTTGGCCAATTTTACTTCGGTGTAGGGTGATAGATCAACAAATAAATAATTTATACGATTGCTAATTTTTGAATAAACTGTTGGGTGTCTTCAACAAAACTCCACATGCCTCTAATGCATTAGGATTCACACCTACATATCCCCCGACTCCGGTACATCCCAAGCCCCCAGCAATTACCAACAACACACTGATGGTTTGGGGATAGAACACATGCGTGTCTTAAAAGCCCCAGGACGCCGCCCCACCATCAAGGCCAAGACTCTGAGATTAGTCAGTTTAATACATATTCAGCACAATATTTGTATCCTTGATATTGGTCATTGACATTTGAAATTCTTACCCCTTGTGGTTCTTGGACAGATATGAATTAGATTCACTGCTTTCCCTGTGCTCGATGTCTTCGGGAGGCACGGCCGGCCCCCTAGTAGCTTTAAGCTATGCGAGGGACTGCGAAGTCATGTATATTTCGGAACTTTTGTTACACACCACAGACTCGTAATATGTTTCAGATTGTATCTTGTTTTTGCATTTGCCGCAATTGATTGGGTTGTGTGCGTAAAGTCTGTGTTTAATTGTTTTACATCGTACCATTAATCAGTGCATTCTTTATAAAGAGTTTTTACATGGGCCTAGGGAGACCTGTATGAAATCTCGTTGATTGATTTAAGATGGCATTATCAGGTAGAAGGTAGAAAGGGTTTTGTTTATAGTTTGTTGGGTATTTTCAAAGGATGATTTATTGGGATAACTGATACATGTAGGTTATCCCAGTGAGAGAATACTACCACGCTTTTGGAAACAGCCTGTGTGATTGGCTCATTGCAAGACATAACTGGAGGTTGACCCTTTCAGTAACCAATCAAAATAGTCCTCCAGTATCTCTGTGTAAACCTAAGGTAGCACCTTAAGTATCTCTGATTTGCTCATTACATGTATTACCTTCCAAGTGACCAATCAAAATATAGTTTAAATGTGCATGAAAAAAGGTGGTAGGGTTGGCGATTAGTGCTGGGGTTAGAATTAAGGTATGGTGGTCTATTTTCCATGCTTTCTATTTCTATAAGGAAACCTGTTTCCAAATATTTGATAAATACAAAAAAAGAATAAATGTCGACATTTAATATAGACCGCCTTTCACAATTTACAAAGCGCTTTACATTTTCTTTCCGCTGCCACTAAATATGTCGCTGCTTACAAATGCCCAAGGCCATACCATAATACCTTTGGGTGCGCTTCAATGGACAAATTCCTAACGCTCCCGTTTTTGAGCACCTGGTGGAGAGAGGCCAGCGAGGTACATGCCCTTGCCCATGTGAGTGCACACACATGGCTAGTGGGGACTCGAACCCCAGGACCTTTGGTCATAGGCGTTGTTGATCCACTGGACCACCTGTGGCCTCATTATAAAGATTAAAAGTTTTGAGCTGAATTGATGATCCTGGAGTTTGGTCTAAACTAAGCAGCTAAAATTTTGCATATTCTTTGGCATTCCACACTCACTATATTCATTCACGGAATATACGTATCAGAACAAATATCAGTTCAGAACAAATATGCAAATGAGGTATTAGGAGTGTCAACCTGGTGCTTTTGTTTTTAACAGGCGTATTTTTGCTGATTGTTGTGCACCATTTTAAAATACATCAACTTGTTCTATATTCCAACAAAGGTTATCCACTACAGACAATCTTGAGCTGTTAATTTTTTGTGGCCGATTTAAACAGGCAGTTGAACCATTTAAATTACAAAAACAAAAACCGCTTGGTCTAAACGGCGGGATTTAAGAGCAACATTTCACGCCGTCAGGGCAGGCGCACCATCGCGTCGCGCGATGAATTTTACTGCGTAATAATCGGCGGGTTTTTAATGTAACTTTTGCGCGATGCGCAATCTTTGAAAACGAAAAATAATATTTGAAAATGAAACAAAGCGCTAATTTAGACAAGAGGAATTTCACTTTCTTCTAATTTCTGGAGTTTGAGACAAAGGATGTTTGATTCAATAGTGCATACAGATGTATTTTGATCACTTGCACAACATACTCAATTTTGAGGTTAAAATAAGTTATTTGAGAAGAGACAGCTTGAAATGGCGTGAAAAGTCACTTTTTTACTAAAACATGGATTTTCTCAATGTTCAATTTTTCGCAAAATTTGGCAATTTCAGACAAGATAACTCCAAAAATACCGAGTAAAGGTAAGGTTTAACTTTCCTACTATAGCAATTGTCTTCTCCAGGGACGGTTTCTCAATTTTTCTTTTTTTCGATTCTACCTAAAGATATTCTCCATATAGACTCAAATTTTGGAAAGAAAAGTACAAATCACACTTTTTTTACATTTTTCCTTATTTTTCGCAAAGTAAGCTCTATTTTAAAAAAGTGAAAAAACCCGTCCCTAGACAAATTTGTCTTGTTTCTAAAAAATAACATAAGAAATGCATGAAAGATTCAATTGTTTTTGTTATGCTGTCTAAATTTTGGGCAAAATCGTGATTTTTTAGTATTTTCTTCCCAAATACGGAAATTAGTTTACATTAATCTAATGCCATCAGATGCCATCATCGGGTTTCTCGTCCAATTTTCTTTCTAGAACGTCTACTTTTACATACAATAACAAATATTTGCAAGTTACAAACCAAAAATAGATACTACTCGGAAACTCAAGGTTCCCACTGCCCTTCAATATATGCATATTTGGGTGACAGGTGACATTGTATCGTTCGTTCGTTCGTGTCCACAAGTCATTCCGTAATGGCTTGGTGGTGGTGCAGGATTTGTTCAACTGTGTAGGCTGATCCGGGGCCGCGTGTATCTATGATAACGGCGCCCCCCCTCCTACCCTGGCCCGCGTTTTTTTCTTTTTTTTTTTTTTAAGCGCTGGGGGCGGATTGGGAACCGTCAGGGTTTTACACCCTACATTATTCGACACGGACTGCGATATACATGTAAAGGTTGTGACTCTCTGTACATGTCCGACGGTTAACGTCCCTCCAAGGACGGGAATGCTTTCTGAGGTTCATTTTGCCCAATGCCAGTGAACCATGGAGGAGAGCGGTATTCTGTAATTTATCAATAGCTCGTATACAATTAAATCCAGAATTGAGCGCCCGAGTGAATCCCAGCAAGTGACCCCCACCGTGATTCGAACCCGGGAAATCGAACCCGGGATTTTGATTTGGTATATTTGCGCAATAGGCACGACAACCCTAACCACTAGACCACGCTCTCCTCACACAGGTGACATATTAGACACCTACCAAGTTTTATAACAAATGGCCATTGCCTTCTACTGACTGTTTACCCTTTTGTTTATTAGCCAATCAGAATTATGCAAATGAGGGCTTAATATGCACATTTGTGATGACAGATGCATATTGTGGTTTACCAACCACTACCCATAAACTAAGGTTTTCTGAAAATTCGGTCATTTTGAGGTTTTTCTTTAGTTGATGAAGAAACATGTAGCAGTTCATGCGGTAGATAGAATGACGCAGAATCTAAGTTTAAATCCTTCCAGTTATAGCTCTCTGCGATCCGCAAAATTTGAAATGCTCATCGACTGTGGTGTGTGTGTGTGGTTCAACACATTTTTCATACTTCCCAAAGAAAAACATTTCTCAGCTTTTAAATTTGACTGAGGATGTGAGCTAGCTTCTGATATATCAAAATCTCAATTTTGACAGGTTAGTAATGGGATGAAACTGTCATTGGATTCACCCACTTTAAGAGTTTAATAGAAGTTGAGGTAAGGGTTGGGGTAAAATAGGGTTAGACCTCCTGTACGATTATAGTTATTATGAAGGTTGGGTTTGTTGTTAGGTTTTTAGAGATTATTTTAAGGTGGTGGGTCGGTCGGATTCGGCTCGTCACTGTTTGTACTGGATAGGCAAAATTGTGTGGAACTGGACGCTTGCAGAATACTCTGGCCCCTATCCACCTTTGAAATTTCTTGAAAATTTGAGAGAAAATTGTTTGCCAAAAAGTGTCCACTTTGATAAAAAGTAGCAAACCTCATCCCTTTTCCACCCTTTCAAGAATTTTGCGTCATTATTGAATTACTAGCGGTGCCCCGCCGCTTCGCGCGGGCAACCGCTAGCGATTTTGATGGGAGCGGGGTCACTAAACCGGTTGATCAGGTCTTCTATAATTGTAAATATAATTTTTTCCTCCAAGTTTTTCCGCCATTTTCCCCCAATTTGGCAACAATCACCCTTATTTATGCAATCTGGCTGCCTTTCACCCAATAACCCGTTTTGGGCACATTCTCTATCAGCGAATGCCCCAAGCTCCAAATGTTCATCACCCAAAACAACCTTTTTAAAAAAAAGTTTTAAGTGAGATAGCAACTTCCACAAAAAAAATCACCCTTATTTATGGGCATTTTGGTTGCCTTTTTCACCCAGACCCTTTTTGTGGCACATTTTTTGTCCTGAATGCACCCAAGCCTTGAAAGCAGCAGTCCCTTAAAAAAAAAACACACAACCTTTTTTTTTTTAAAGCTATTTTCTGTGAAATTTCTTTTTAGTGCGCTTCGCGCAAATTCGAACAATAGCATTTGAAAGACTATTTTCAGACTGAAATTTGAACGTGATTATAGCAAAATTGGTGTGTACATTGTGTCTTGGGGGTGGGCACTCACTATGAAATGGATATGGGTGTAAGGCCGCGCTTCCAAACCCGGGGCATTGGGTTGAACAGAGGACTGAAAAATAGTGGTCTAACAGCCCAATTGCCCCACAATAGGGGCTTTTCAGAGTGATAATGGCAAAATTTTCGAAAAAAGGGGTCTTTGGGTAAGATTTTTGCAAATTTTTCTACACAAAAAATGGAGGTTTTGGTTTCGAAAATTTTCACCCCTGAGAGGGCAATTCTATCAAATTAAATCTTTATAAAAATCGGGCAATGAGAAAATTTTGGAAAAAAAAAAACCCAAACCGACCATTTGCTATACCAAAATTGGCATGGAAAAAAAGGGATCATTGATATATCAGAAGGATTGAAAATGGGACCGATGTTCTAGTGGCACATCCACTTATGGTCATTTGTGTGAGACCCCCTCCCCCCACGGGGGTCAATTTCCTTTCAATTAAATCGGATATACTTAAAAATCGGCCACCCCTTTTATTGCTGCCACTAGCGTTGTAAACCAGACCTGCTTTCTTCGAGCTAATAAGCTAATATATCACTAAGTATATCTTTAAGCCTAAAAATGTTTATGTCTTGTCATTTGACCTCCTCAGCCATGCAGTACAAACATTTACCAAGGACGCGAGTGCAGATAAGTGCGCGAGTGTGTCCAGTCAGCCTTCTTGTATAGTCATGCGGAAGGTCACCAATTATTTATTCCGAAAATACGTTAATGATCATGAGCTACTTAATGAATACAAAAAATACTTAAACGTAGTGTTTTCAACTGATATATGAGGTATTTTATCCTCTATTTTTTTTGTTTTCCAAAAATAAATTTTAAATAAATAAATATCAAAGAGTGAACTCCGCCCACAGGCGATCACGATTTTAACGCGAGCACAAAAGGTCAAGAAATTTGCGTCAAAATAACACGTTGGAGATCATTAAAAGTCTGTCAATGAATGAAATACTTAGTATAAATCATCTTGAAATGTTTTACAGTAGGCCTTCTAATTGGATCCTCTTTATCACCAAGAAATAAATAATTTTACTTATATAGAAGTAGCACAAAGGTCAAAACGCGAGGACCATGTAATTAAGCCCAACATGAATGATACCCTCTACCCTAGAAAACGGTACCGCACAATTAAACGTCCTTACTCTTGTCAACCCGGGAATTCAATCCGCACCTACTACTGTTTACAAATGTTTAGCTATGTTTTACAACACGTTTATTTGCAATCTCAATGAAATCTAGATCATCTATCAGCAGTTTGAATACAAAAACAAAAACCCCTGAGCCATCGAGAGATACGATGGGAAGGTATACCTGAATAGGGTACACTTCCACATTGCGACCTCCTGGTCAACATGTCAGCCTCCGGGGAAAACAACATGGCGAAGTTCGATCTTATAGTATAGATATTTCACATTGTGCTCCTGACTATTAAGTTGGCAAGAATTGAGCATGCCAGCATGATTTTGATCAAGTCTAGCGCTAAATCAGTTAAATCCCTTTATAGCTACTTCAGTACCAGTTTGTGACTAAACGACTCGTCTCTGGGTAATCGTAATACGGTTTGCAGAATTTAGTGAAGCAGCCACTGGAAGTGGCTGCTTCTTTGTACCACTCTAGTACCAGCAGGCAAAACATATGTTCTTAAATATGGTGCATTATTTAGCATGTTTTTTAATCAATAATGGGAACTTGTATATATCGTGTCAAGTTCGAGAGCATTGCATAAAGTTTGTCGAGTAGAGGCTTTGAATGCCAGTTTCTCCTATAATCCCTGGCTTCTAAGTGTGTTTACTTTTTAGAAGTCTTATCCAATTTTACATTTTTGAAATTTGTTAGAAAGTTACACTATTCTTAGTTATAAGCCTCATGTTTGAATTTGTTTGATCAATTTATTGACATAGCTGCCCT
>JAMKCH010010903.1:0-140388 GCA_023653785.1 Ophioderma brevispina
CGACTGACGTGTCATTTCATTTCGTTGTGTGGCATGGGTAGTTAGGAGCAAAATTTAACCACCCATAGCACCCAACATCCACAACTGATATTTTGCCGGATTGTTTGTATCGAATTGACATTATGTGTGTATTACAAGCACCCAAACTATAATTATTCCGTGCAAGTTCCAAAATGTCAGCGCCCAGCACGGACGACTGGTTTTGACTGGCTTCACCCCCTTGGGTATTAATTACAACTTGTTTATTGTTTATGCCTAGTATCCCCGTTGCAGTTAGTACAGTGATTGTCCGGGAACGGTGTATCCTTGTATAACAGGAGGCAGTGGGCAAGCGAGGCATAATGCTCCTGCTTCAGAACCCTTGCCCCAATTTTGCCCCCCATCCCCGTCCAACCCCCCCAATAAATTGACCGTTAGTCACGTCTATGGAAAAGACCCAAATTTCCCCCGTCATAAATGCATCGTCACCATCCTTCTGTCTGTCTGTTCCCCCCCCCCCCCATTTGAAAGGTCTAACAGGACTATACATATGATCTATGGCTTTTATTTAATTGTAAGTTCATCCTTTGCGGTCATTATCCGAAAAAATGGAGGTACCACTAGCAGTGTTCCGTCAAAGTGGAAGGTTTGTGTGTGGGGTGGGTGGGGGGGGGTTGCCCCTGCTTATACCTTATGTGTAAAATGGCCCAAAAATGGGACTTAAATGTTAATTATGATGCTACTATAAGCAATTACTGCCAATATTTGGTTTATCCTTCTTAATGTGTTAGAGTATGTGTATTAGGCCTACTTTCTATTATATAAATCACAGTTTTTGCTTCACTCTGACGTCATATTAAAACGTTATATGTTTTTGTTTCTTTATTTGACAAAAGGACATGTGGTACTACACACTGTTAAGACCCAAACAAGATGATGTTTGGTCATATTAACGTGAAAAAAATCGGGGGTGAGTTGTAACAAGAAAAACAACCCCCCCCCCCCCGGACGTCGAATTTAGTACGAAAAAATCGTTGGGTGGACGAAGTCTTAACTACACAAGAAAGCTTTCTTTATAAAGATTATTTCCCCTAGATGGCCTATGAAATTATTAACTACTCTACAATATCGCCGGGATTTTCTGAAAATCTTTATTGCTGCATGATGCACCCATCTTCTAGATCCTGGATTGAAATTAACAAGCCTGCCATATAACCGTCCACATACATATTAGACAACCAAATGTGCTATGATAATTCTTTGTCTATATTTTGTCATATATATTATCTGGGGGCTCAATTATTTAAAGTGCTTTTAGGAGTTACATTGACAAAATGGATGTTAATACATATTAATTAGCTCACATTATTCCAATTTTTTAAGTGCCCCGTGCCCGCGTTGGTGAATTGAAATAAAGTGTTTTTTCTGGGAAAATAAGGAAAGGTCAGTCCATGAATTCTGTTGTTCTCTAATATAAAAAAAAAAAAAGAACGAAAGGGGGACGTATTGTATAACAATTTTAGGCATTAGCCTGGGCAGGGGCCCAAAAATTGGCTTCTGTGCACCACCTGGTTTTTTTTTATTGATCCAGTGTAATGATACTTGTGCAGTGCGCCAGCAGAAGCACTTCCCAGAACCCACCTGCCCGACACTACCTGGCCACATTCATACATCAGTTCTTTTTTCATGATATTAAAGGGGACAATGACGGTCAACGGTTGAGACCAACCGACATCTCACAAAAAGCTTTTACTTTTTCTGTGATGAACATTGGCTTAGGAAAATTTTTCAGGATTGGGGCCTCCGCTGGCCTTTCGTGAAGGGCGGAGCGCTGAACAATGAGTGTTGCTGGAGGGGGCAAGCTTTGGAATTTGAATGTTTTTGGTAAAAGTTTTTTAAATTATTGGGGGGGGGGGGGTGGATATTTGGGGGGGGGGGGGTTCAAGGGTATTCTAGCCCCCGCAATCAAAATTATCGGGATGCCAAGCCCCCCGTTTCCTAAGCCCATCCACACAGTGCAATCTCCATATGATCCAGCCAAGATATTAGTATGCTCAGGCTCACAACGTAGGCTGCTCTATCAATTTCCGCAAGGTTCTTAGTCTGTGCTTGTTGCTCCACGGCAGACCAAGACATGTTTCTCCTATTGCATGTGTAGTGTCCTGCTCTTCTTCCAGGTAGTCACCACTTCTGCAAGGACACTTAGATCGGCCAATTGGTGTTGGGTATTCTAAATCGACAGTAGGGCATGCAACACGGCAATCTAAAAAGCAGAACAAAACATAGACTCGTCTCCGCCATTAAACGCTCCTCCTCCCGTGTTGTTCCCGGCATTTTGGAATCCCAACGCCATTTATTGCGAAAATTTTATTTTTCATTTCAATCTTTAAAAAAAAAAAAAAAAAAACCAACGCCAAAAAAAAAATTCCAAAGTTTTGAAAAAAAAATTCCAACGAAGAAAAAAAAAAAAAAATCTGCGTAGAAAAATTCTAAAAAAATTTCTAAAACAAAACAATATAAAAATTCCTCACAAAAATACTACAAAAAAAATGGAAAAAAAATAAAAAAAATCCAAATTGAAAAAATAAAAAACAAATTAAAAAAAAAAAACTATTTTTTTTTAAATTTTATGTTTTTTTTTATTTTTTTTTGTTGTCATTTTTATTTTTATTTTTTTTGGCGTCGATGTTACAAACACCGTACGAATTGGTCTTCGCTTTAAAGCAATGAACAGAAAATCCTTGTGATTCTCAGTATGCATTTTGAATTCAAACGCTTAAGTGCATTTTCATTTGATCATATTCTAGTGACCTTTAAGATAAATATTTTAAATCATTTAATGCAAATATTTGATGTTTTTTATATAAGTGAAAATACGATTACTTATGTAACATTCATGGAGTTGGCATGGTGGGAAATATGATACATTTATTCCTCTAGTGGTTTGCCGACGCTCGGTTGTTTTTGCCGTAAATCATACTGTAATGATTGTCCGATTTTAAATTATAATTTCAGTTCGAACCCTGATCCGTTATAATGTCCTTGCCCATGTGTTGCGCATTATTCTTCCTCTTTCTATCCCTCCAAAATTAAGAAGAGAATGTGGGGAAGGACAAAATTTTTTTTTCTGTTTAGTTTCAATAAAATACAATCCTATTGTAAACAATGCCTTCAATCTGTATCCTTCGAAGAGTTTTGTTAATATCTTTCATATTCCAATTTGCCACCGAGTCCAGTGACATAATAAACATAAAAGAATTTTTCCGATTATTGATGACGATAAAAATGCAGGAAGTGATATAGTCATGACAATAGAAACACAATTCTAACTTAGTAGCTAAACGTCCAATCTTAACCACTAGCAAAATAGTGAACCGTTTCCCTCCTCGCCAAAGCCGGCAGAAAACCACGGCAAACATGAAGGCACCCTATCAGTGAGTTTCTAAATCAGAAAATCGAAAACCAAATCATCAAAAATCAGGTTTTTGTATGTAAAAATATAGCTCTCCTAACATTCCCTAAAAGTGCTGACACTGAAAGCAACATAATAAGGACAGAATCCGATATTGACACTGACTGCAACACGTAAGTGAATGGAGATATCAAAGAACACTGCTCTTTTCTTTTCTTTCTGTCAACTTTTCAGTTGCAAAAAATAGCTTATGCCATTTCTACTGACTTGCCCTTAACTTTTAAGCTATTCCTGCAAATTATCTTTTTTTAGTCTTCCGAGTAAGTCACTTTTTTTTTTTTTTTTTTTTTGTCAGCTGCCTTACAAATGTCCAAGGCATACTCATACCTTTGGACGGCGCTCAATGGACAATATTCCTAACAGCTCCCCATTTAGCACCTGGGTGGAGAGAGGCAAGCGAGGTAAAGTGCCTTGCCAAAGTGCACAACACATTGGCCTCAGCGGGACTCGAACCCAGGACCTTTGGGTCATGAGGCGGTCGTTGTATCCACTGGACCACATGTGCCCTCATGTAATAAGGACAGAATCCGATATTGACACTGACTGCAACACGTAAGTGAATGGAGATATCAAAGAACACTGCTCTTTTCTTTTCTTTCTGTCAACTTTTCAGTTGCAAAAAATAGCTTATGCCATTTCTACTGACTTGCCCTTAACTTTTAAGCTATTCCTGCAAATTATCTTTTTTTAGTCTTCCGAGTAAGTCACTAATAGCGTCTTTAGGTAATGGTTCACCTTTTTCCCACTGTCTTTCGCTGTCGAATGTTCTCCCTCCCCTCATTTCTCTTGCTTCCCCTCCCTCTCTCTACTCCCTTTTCAGCTTGTCGAAGTAGCACCGACTCGCGTTTCTACCCCTCTTGTTCCCCTTTTCCCACACTCCTAATTTTCTCTTATGTCTAATTTCTCTTTCTTGTGTGTTTATGTTGTCTAATTCCAGTAAAACAGCGCTTCTAATTCCAGTAAAACAGGCGCTATTGCTTACTGTCGTCTCCCTGCAAACGCACTTTACAAATGAAAAGAAAAGGAAATCTATACACTCGCCAAGGTTTGCAGGAAATTACTTTCCAATATACTAGGCTCATCAGGAAGACAACAATAATGAAGTCTACTGGCCATATCGCCTAGTGCGATTTAATATCTTAGTGTAGGCAGATGGACAAACAAGGCGTCTGCTCGGAGGTTTGTTTAAAACCCACTTTAACACTAGTGTTCCAATCTTATAGACCAGATGAAATATCAGTTTGCTGAAAGCCTACTGCGGAAACAAGGGCTTGTGTTTGCTTTGATCTATCGGTCAACGTCCTGTTAGATTTTCTGAAACCTTTTATCCATTCTTGTTATTGTATAATTTCGATATTTTCAGATTGTCTTATTAATTTATACAGTAATGGAAATAAAATACGTTATGCTGCGTGCAAATGAGAATTGAACAGCGCCATTTATTCGGTTTTTACTACTTCCCTCAGTTGTATGCACAATCTGATTTTCGAAATAAAAAATAAAACGAGATGCATACTGATGAAATGGAAACGTGTGTCTGTTTGGCATTTGCTGATATCAAAAAGTCAATATACCTAAAACAACAAAACAAATAAATAAAAAATAAACACTTTGATCTTCCCCTACCTGCAGTTGTGTAAAAAACCCTCTCGTCGTTTTAAATGATATGCTTGGCACAAACTACAACTCCCTGCGCAAACGCAACTATTTGAGAAATGTTCTCATCTCGTGAACCCCTCCTCCGATTTAGCTCTTAAAGAGACATGAGGAGATTTCCAGAAAGAAGCGCCCCCAATTTTTCTCGAACCTAGGTTTTTTACATATTTGGAATGCTTACCAATGTATTAGATCACACCTGAAGTGAATAAGCCGAATACGCCGTCTTTATGTGATGATGATTTAGTAGTTTCTGTCGTGCACGACAGAAAGTCAAAGCATGGTTTTCTATGGGGAACGATTACGATAGCAGGCAAGTTCAAAACAAGGTTTGCGGTTTTCTTTTGCACCTGTTTGTCCAATAAACCTTCCAAACGTTCTCGGTAGGTGGTCTACAACCGATCCAGTGATATTTGAAAGAAATTCATATCCTAAAAAAATCTCCTCCTGTCACTTTAAAGAGACACTGGCAAATTTGAAAAAATAGTGCGCCCTCTAGAGTTTTTCAAAATTGATATTTTTGCATGGGTATAAAGCCTTTATATACATTAGCCCTCACCTGAAATTATTAAGCCCAAATCAGCGCGCTGATGGGTAAACAGAACGATTTTATTATTAATGTCGCCGGCTCGGACATTAATTCAGCAGCCGACGCGGAAATGGCGTGTAACACAAGAAAACACACACCACGGCATGTACCTTGTTTGACCGATCTGTATTGGTTTTAATATCGATGAGTACGATTCTATGATATTCATGTAATAGACACATTCGTTAATTAAAGTTACGATAACTAAAAAGTTGGCCTACAAGTTACCTGGATGTCTTTAGCCTCTTATTAATGTCCCTCTTCTTTTGGGTATGTTATTTTTATGTGTAAAATATATCTCTATTCTTCCAATGGCCTAGACTCCCGGGGGGGGGGGGGCACTTGTATTCAAAGGTGGATATGATGCGTGAACAAAGACTTTCAAAATGCACCCTAAACACGTATTTTCACCGACTAAAAAACAAGCTAAAACATACCCTACACAAGTATTTTTATCTGTTTATGATACCCTCCACAAGTACGCAGTGCATTGAATCGTAAATATACCCTTTATTATCTTGCTTTGCTTTAATTCCTAAGTTCCGATTACGATATTTTGGATGATTTTGATCCCTGCTTAATGAGATATAACATGACAATTTCAGGGTTAAGTAAAAAACATACCCTTTTTTTCCATATTTTGCTGTTTTTGACACCCTAAACGATGTACGCGCGTACATCGCCTGTTGGAAAAAAAAGACACCCTTTTTACGCGTTTTCTTGTTCACGCATTATATCCACCTTTGAATACAAGTGGCCCCCCGGGCCTAGACTATCATTTGCGAGCAAATTGAAGAAATTTTATATTTTCTGAAAATGTGCCAGTGCCGCTTTAAAGAGACATTGGCACATTTGAAAAATAGTGGGCCCTCTCGATTTTTCAAAATTTGATATTTTTGCATGGTTATAAAGCTTTTATATACATTAGCCCTCACCTGAAATTATTAAGCCCAAATCAGCGGGCTTATGGGTAAACAGAATGATTTTATAATTAATGACCCGGCTTTTTGTGTCTATCTGCTTTTTGGGTATGTTATTTTTATGTGTAAAAATATTATCTCTATTCCAAAGGCCTAGACTATCATTTGCGAGGAAATTGAAAAAAATCGTATTTTCTGAAAATGTGCCAGTGCCGCTTTAACATAAAGTGTAGATAACAGAAGAAAAGGATGGGTAACCTGACGGGTTTTCCTTATCTCACATTTGCCCGCAAAACAAATCAACAACCGCAATAGTAACATGTAGTCGCATGAAATCAACACTAGAGTAAACGGCTCGTCTTTAGAATCGCGAACACCTATTATTGCAGGCATAAAACGTGCGACGTTGAGCAGAAGGTAGGTAGAACTGGGTTATTATATCATTTGGACCTTTTGGATAGGTACCAAATGCCATTGGACCTCTACCATTATTTAAAATAGGTAAGAAAGGATTCCAACTGTAATCAACTGTAAACATTATTTATATGCTCGGGATCTCCAAACAAACCCTTCTACTAGACTTTGCAAACTCTACGCTAAGATATGCTTTACGGAGTAAAAGCACATCAGAGATCATAATCACAAAATCGCAATCGATAACTGGGCAATAACTCTAGTAATTTCAAGCCAGGGGTTACATATCTAGACTTTACGCGCGTAGCGGCCCAATCGATCAACAAATCGGAGACTATAGGGAACGGTCATTAGCTGCTGGTAAGGACCGAGATAAATGGGTTAATGCAAGATGCGAACCGATGGTCCCAAGGGAGCATATGGTGATAATTTAAGTCATGAATAAATGTCAATAACATTGATGACATAGCTTTGCTGCCTCTCAGAAAGCTTAAATACTGCTGTTCTCAACGAAAGGTATTGCGTAATGAAGTATGCGCTGCGTAACATTTAATTTTCTTCTTCTGGCAGGAAATTTTGAGAGCAGAATCTTGAACGGTAATTAAACTATTTGTTATAAGATTTAACTATTTGTTTAATATATTTATTTTGTTTTTAGTACATGTAAATTTATTTCTTCTATGGTGCTATACCTACTAGAAGGTAAATTTTGAAATGAAAAACTAACAGTTTTCCTCCGATATAAATGGCAGACAATTCAGTTAGAAAATTAAAAGCCGTATATAAGAAATAGTTTAAGGGGTGTTCACGTTAGCCAGAAAGCGGTCAACTGCGTCAATGGTATTTTCTTTCTCTTTTCAAATCTGAAGTTGTTGCTTTAATAAAGGGGGAACTGCCCTATTTTTCTTTATGCCTTACACACAAATATGTCTTGGGGGAAACATGTACAGTGAGAGCAGTGCAGTGCAGTTTGTCTAGTTTTTCTTAAACATTCAGAGTATTTGTCATTATGACGTTCACTCTGAAAAGAAGTGGGAAGTATATTTTAAGATGTCCGTGTGTCCAGTTGTAAATTGGGATTGTGGCAAATCGATGTGCCTTCCGGTTCTGAAAAAATGTCCAAGTTATATTAAAATAAAATAAGAACTTAAAAAAACATAAAAATATTAAAAATAAATAAACGTTTGAGTTTCCATACCAACTTTCAAGGACGCCAAAGCTTTAATCATATTAACTTTTATGACGTCTCGTGTACGCCTCAGGTCAGAAATACCTTTCAAACACAAATAAATAGCCTTGTGCACAAGGGATCTGAATTAATAGAATAAACAGTTTTAATGATATTACTTGATTTGGTTCAGAACATGTGGTATGTCCAAAAACTACATAAATCAAAATTACACAATTACACACACTTTATAACTGAACTTAATGTTCAAAAGAGGGTTGCAGTTCAACGATGATATGTCCTCTCGCGAGACTCCAAAATGACAGCCGCACAAGTTCATAACAAAACTCAGGTAATAATTCCAAGGGATCTCTCAGTCCTGAAGGGTAATCTTGTCAGCCAGTTTCAAGACGACGGGGCTTTCCTCGACGACAAAACGGTCAATAATAATAAAATCAGGTAATATACCACCATCAGTCTATCGCTGTCTTCATATAGGACCACAAAATGGAATCTCCTTTTGATCCAAAAACTGAAGCTCTTTGGCTTAAAAAAAAGGCCGGAAGCAGAACACCAATTTTAGCTATTCAGCTCCGGCGGCATCCAAAATATGAAATCTGGCACTAGATGTAGAACCAAAATTACCATTATGTAGGAGTAAACCTAGCTATAATTATACCGTATAGCTCCAGAGCTCTAGTCCAGCTCCTGATTCAACTGCTGGCCACAGACGAGTCCTTCAAGTGATAGTATTTACCTACTCACAGATAAATTACCCTTCTAACAAAGAATTCATTACATCATTCTCATGCATAAAAATAAACCTTACACTAGCTGACCAATTGGATTCATCACCCGAATTACATGACTTCATCTATATAACTTTGGGGGGAATTCCCTAGGTTCTGACAATATTTTGATCTCAAAACATACCCAAGTTTCTAAGTTTAGAATCCTTGGGGAATTCCCCACTTCCCATATTGTACAATCTAAACAGGTTCAGTTTGCAAAAACAACTCTAGGACCTTCCCCTTTCTCTCTTTATAGTAAACAAAGTACTTTTCTCGTTGAGAAAGCTTTTTCAAATTAAAATTGAGAAAATAATATTTTTAAAAGTTAATCAGAAAAATGGAGGCCGTATAACAAAATAAACTGTATGTGAAAGTGAGCGGAAGGAAGGAGACAGCTGTCACGTAGAGAACCGCATTTTAGGGTTGGAAATGGTCTTAGATGTGAAACTTTAAACGACTTGTGATCGGCTTGTCTCATGAAAGCAATTAACCTGTCAAAAAGCTATCTATCTCTATATTGATAATAGTATCATACGTTGTAAGGACGAATGATCGGGGTAATGGAGCGTTCGCCTTGTATTTTGCTTTCTGAATATTTTAAGAGTATCTAATTTACAGCTCGTTCGTCATCGTTATCACAATAGAAGCACATTATATGATTTTAATTTGATTTGAACAAGCATCGAATCCTTCAAATTATAAAGGTTACCAATTTTATAACCGACAGTAATTGGATTTTGTCAACATTGAAATTTTATTTTTTTGATATGCTGATAATCGTTGCAACGCAACAACATATATATCATCATGAACACGTTTCCTCGCCGGCTTTATGGCAATTAACAATTGGCACATGCTTGCGTGTGTATTATTCTTTTGCAGAAGAATTTTTTAAATGTGCGTAATTGTTAAATTTTATTTAGGTAGGTGTCAAGGTATTTCTAAAACTCAATGCTCCAAAGTTTCGGCAATTTTCGACGTTTACATCAAGGGCATGAAATGTGTATCTACATGGTGACCCAATCTGTTTTTTAGTGCCATATTAACAGCAAATTGGTAGCAATGTAGTATTTGGGTGTTTTCACAGTAAAGCTATATCTATCAGGCTGCAAAAATCCATTGTCCAATTTTGAAGAATATGGAATGCTCATTTATATTCCTGACGTCCTTTTCGGAAAATGACTACCAACCTGGCGATCACCGCAAAAAAGGGAGGTAGCGTTATTTTCTTGTTAGATCTAGAGGTAAATTCCCCCTAAAACAGGCAGGGGTCCGCTCCGTGATTTTTGAAAAGTGGCAAAAATGGCATTGAGGGACGTTTGAGGTATAACTGTTCACATAATTTACAGGTATAGGTAAGGAGAGATAAAAAGTGAAATATTTTTTGGCGTTAGTGACCACCATCAACGATGATCATGTGACCAATCTCATCACCAATCAATAACATCACAATGGCATTGAAGATCTGTGGATGCATATCGCAGGCCACCGAGCTCCAACTCTAAGTCGTGAGTAATCTGTTAAATTCTTCGTTCTATAATGACCACCTTTTTATTTTATAACAATTTTGTGCTCTAAATGTTAACTTTCTTGGGGATAAAATTGTAACATTTAAAGTATTGATTCCAAAAATAGTGGTATGAATAATATTAACTGATTTATGAAAGTTCAGTTTGTAAAACTGAAAGAAGATTACATGGGCCCCGTCCCCGGACCCACCAAAAATTGAAACATCACCGAATGTTCCTATTTGCGCAAGAAATTAGAGCTCAGTTCAATTTGACATAACGGTTGAACAGTGTGTGTGAAACTTTATTTGAACTTCAGATGTGAAAATTTCTAGGTACACACCAGCTATTGTCCCCATTTTATAGGTACAAGCATGCATCACTGGAAAACATGCAGGGATGGTAAAGGTGAAATCCAAGCCACGAATGTTGACTAAATAACTTGTCCATTTCTTCCCTTCCACGCTGCTATATTATTATTATTACAAATTTGTAAAATAAGTGTATCGAACTAGATCACATGTTCCCTTACACCGGACTGTTGACTATGAGCCATCAAAGTCACCATCATAGCCCCTATTTTTGTTAAATTAAAGTGAATAAAATACATTGCAAAAAAAAAAAACAACAACAGTAACAACAAACAAACATACATAAAAACAAACAAACAAGGATAATTTTAATTGCAAGATCTTGTCATTGCAAGATGTTTCCCATGTATTCTGAAATTATGCCCGGAATATTTCTAATAATGTTTAAATAAATCATAACATCCATCGGCGTAGCTAGCTACGTGTCTAGGAGTCATCGCTGACATAGAAATGGCTTCAACCTATTTTCATCCCAAAAGGAAGACGCGACTCTCACAGGATTTCACCTTTCGTTTGTCTGGCGTATCAACATAAAAGCATTCATTATAGTATTTAATTAGTTTTTAATCTAAGGTTTTGATTTGAAATAAAACTTAATCCGATTGTTGATTAAAAACCTAATCTAAATGGATTAAAAAATAGAAATTAATCTGAATTGATTAAAGATGTTAATCTTTAATTCATAGATTGATAATTGTAATCTATTTTCAGATTTGTGCCCCATAACTATCTAATAAGTTGGTTTGTGTGGGTTTTGATTCATCCAGGTATAAATCAGTATGGTAAAAAATTAAATCAAATCATCTGGACTATTTTTAGACGAGTGGCAACGTTTCACGCCTTATCCAAGACGCATTGTCAAGCCTACTGATTGTTTGGTGGCTTTTCAGCATTGACCTGTGACAAGCTGGTGACATCATAACTTGGCGGGGTCCTGCCAATGACTTATATAAGATGGACAAGCGGATTCTCCACAAACGGCGTAACCACAATTAAGGTGCCCAAAAGTATTACAATGAGTATACGCACTTCATTGACATAGTTTTGGGCACCACCATATTTGGTTTACGTATCGTCGTATTTGGAAAGTCCTTATGCATATTTATGAGACACGCCGTATTTTACGTTCGTCACACTCAGCGAGTGAAAAACAACAATAACAACTGATGCCACATGCTATCACTCGGACTCAAATATCTCTTTTCCTAAGCAAAATTAGGAATGCAGGAATCTTTTTAGATGTGTGGTTTCTTCCATCGATTGGTTTTCGCATAATTATTGCAGAAAAATCGGCTGATCAGACAATGGAATACTGGGGAAAGTGCAACACTGATAACATAACGCGTGACGCACAGATTTGTAGGTGCGTGTGCTTGTGCAGTAACAGCGACGACGCGCGGCTGGTTGCGCAACAACAAGGATGGCGCGCGAGGTGTGAGAGAAATCGGTTACGTTGCTGGCCTATTCAATAACACGAGCGTTTCTCCTCTTGGTTTATATTCTAGCTCAATGGGTCTTGCACATCGCTAAGGTTCCAAAGAGACTACAAACTTCCTCGACCTGTGATGTCGCCAGCTTGTACCACTTTCGTAATATAACTAGTGCATTTTTTAACATTCTAAAGCATTTTTGTTAAGATTCCATGCAAGAAAATAGTCCACCCAAGATTATTTTTATTCTTACGGCAGCTAGGTTAGTGGTGTATAACCTGCAAGCACCAAGAATGTCATATTTGCCTTAAGAGTCAAAACAAAAAGAGCATTGGGAATGCAGAAAGACGTTTTCATGTGTTTTTTATCGAATATACCAAAGCTTTCGATAAAGTCAGACGCAAATTTCTTCTTTCAAGATCTTGGCAAACTTGACTTGAATGACAAAGATCTCCGCTCGTTGTCAAACTACTGGAACCAGTCTGCATGTATAAGAGTAAATGGAGTGAATATGCAAATATTGCAAAAAACATTAAGACAGGGATGTGATTCTTTCAATTATTATCATTGTGAATTGATTCTTAGAGAACTGGAATATGAAAGGGTATAAAAGTTGATGAGCAAAACATCACAAACTTGCGTTATGCAGACGGCACCCTCTTATTTGCAGGATCTCTAGGCTTTTATATGTAGTTGTGAGGTAGTTGTGAAAGTGAAAAGAAAGAGTTATCATTTTACTCTAAAAAGACAAACTGCATGGTTTTGTCTCAAAGAAAAAAATATACTTTCAAGAGAGAGAGAGAGAGAAAGAGGGGGGAGGGAGAGAGCGAAGATAAAAGAATGTATATCAAGAAAAGAATTGACTTAGCCCAATCAGCCGTCACAAAACTGGTGAAAGTCCTCAGAAATGGTAAACCAACCTACGGATGTTAAATTGCTATATTTATCCTGTGCTGTTGTATGGATGCGAAGCGTGGTCAATAATATCTGATATGAGAAAACGGCTGGAGATGTGAGATGTGGTTCTCAAGGCGACTAATGGTGATTTCTTGGACAGACAGAATCAGTAATGAACATGATGAATAGGTGCTTCAACGAGCTGGAGTAGATAGGAAACAGAATAGTAGGGCTATACGAACTAAACAGAAAAATCTTGTAAAGGAGCAGAGGAAGGACAATGATGCTTTGGTTGGCTAATTTAAAGGTCCCAGGATATGCAAATAGAATTGATGTGGTTTGTGTCAAGTCTACAAGGAGGGACTAGAAAGCATTCAATATTTGGGTTGGTGATGACATAATTTGGGGTATCATTTCAGAGAGTAATAGAAACTTCCACGTGACTGGTGTGAATCTATTCATGACACTGACTGAAAATCAATAGTTTCACTAATGATGTCACTGGTAGTGTATTTTTTTTCTGGCCCTGTTTATTGGAATGGAATGTCCCATAAAGATTTGGAGTAGGTTTATCATCTCATTTCCCGGGACCTTTAATGAGTGATAAAAACTGGAGAAAGAGGTGCCGTGCAAACATCAGGGAGTAAAGCCTCAGATTCAGAAGGCAAAGAACAGAGAACTGTGAAAAACATGATCGCTCTGTGTCTTAGGATATGGCACTTAGAAGAGCGAGCGAGAGAGAGAGAGAGAGAGAATATTTGTAAATTTTATAGTTTTGGGTTTATAATCATCATCAGCTATATGATGAATTGCGTAGGTATAACAATGTTATCACAGTGAAGTAATCGCGTCCACGTAGTACTCTATGTAAACCAAAGAAGACATGATGTGGATAACCTCATAAAAGGGAATTTGTATGGAATTTGTTCAAAACAAAAATAATTCAGCCAAATAAATATTAGGATTTAAAATTACATTATAAAACCAAATTTTGTTGTTAGCTACATAGAAATCTCCAGTTCAATCATATTTTGAGCCGTGGGGACAAGGCTGAAGATTTTACAAGACGCTCATCACAGATGGTTTATAAAATTCGCATTTTCAATCTTAACTCAAATAGCTCCCATGTATGACGTGTGCGTGAATGAGTGAAATCCCGATTGTTTTCATGCACAACAGTAATTCGATTCTTGGTGAATTCCTGGATGAAATAAATTAATCAAGCCTATACGGAATAACTTAAGATTTACCTATATGAATGTCAATACTGTACAGGTTTTATTATTTCATGCAGATATTACAAGAATGATCAAGACAACATTACATAAGGCAACTATAATATTAGCGATCATTACTCAACAACAACAAACAAGCAAACAAACAAACATACGTTTTCAACAGAACATTAAAAAAGCTTTAAAGGTCACCGTTTTCATTACATTTAATATAGTCCGAATTCTATTCGAAACGTTAGCTTAAAATGTGCCTTTTTATGACGGCTTTTAAGTTTGTATCATTTAGTCAGTGGTACGGATCCGGTGATGTTTTCAACCCTCGGGTCATTATCTTTTATATAATCAACAAAAGATAAGGCTCTAACAATATTGGATTACCTCGCTTTGTATATAACTCCAGTATTATGAAAAAAATCATCGTAACAAATGTACAATATTTTGAGTGATGCATAAAATTGACAATATCCTTTAGGTATATTTTCTCTAACACGGTGGTCACTTCGCGTACGCACCTCAGGGCGTAGGTATTTTCTACTAGCTTGGCTTTGTCATCAGCAACACCTAAGTTGTATGATAGAAGCGTCCATAATTTGATCTTGGGTCTTGAGCTGAGTGACAATATGGTAGAGGCGAGAGTTTCTGACTCATCTGCCGACTTAAGGAGGTTAGTTTTATGACTAGAGGACATTACTGTCTAAGTGCAAACGAGTGAATTCCACTCTTTCAGAGCGCATGGCCCACTCCGGAAAGAGTGAATTTCACAGCTTACTCTAGATTACTACAAATTTATATAATTTGATGATTTTGTAAATTATCCAGTGTACATTTGGCCAAAAAAATGGTGTGAATGATGTGAAATTTTACTCTTTTTTGGAGTGGGCCCTGTAGTCGCTTTAACAGAGTGGAATTCACTCTTTTGCACTTAGCGAGTATGATGATCACATTGTTCATTAGCTGGGTCATGTAACTATCGCCAGTTAATTTTTCATTTTATTTCGACCAAACAGTTAAATCTTAGGTCTTGTATGGATTAAGCAGCTTAGTAAACGATTATCATCTGCTATGAATAAAATAAACTTTAATAACAATAATAATAAAATCAAAATCATGCCCTAACTCCGAAGCACTTAAAAAGTCTCACTTTATTGCTTCACGTACTCGTTTAAGCAGACGAAAGAAGAGCTCACCGATTAAAATCAACACACTTCAGAACAAGTGTCCTCGCTTGATAGACAGCTTGTACTTAAACGAACGTGAAATAAATATGCATCATACTTAAGTCAGTACTATATATGCGTGTTTGGTGCTGCATTTAAAACTACTTCGCAAAGTTACGTCTTAGAAAATTGGCTGTAGATCGTATCTTACTTCAACATATATTTTTATCTACCAATCCAGTTGTCTGTGCGCCGTCCGTCCGTCCGTCCGTCCGTCCGTCCGTCCGTCCGTCCATCCATCCATCCATCCATCCATCATCCATCCATCCATCATCCATCCATCCATCCATCATCCATCCATCCATCCATCCATCCATCACAGATATACACCCACATATTTATCACGTACATGCATACAATCATCCACCCGGCAACCATCTTCCCAACCTTCAGACATCCATCCATCCCTCAAGCCATCTATCCACCCATCACCCATCTATACATCCTTCCATCACTCCGTATATTCCTCTATCCCATTTATAGCCAGCCATTCGATCACCCGTCCACCCGCTCACTCTTTCCTATTATTCCATCTTTCTCTCTGCCCATCATTATTCTCTCCTAGGGATTAGATGTTGAAAAAAAAATCACAGGTATATTGCAGGAGGGTGGCGGTGTCCGGAGTTCTATCCATACACCTTTAGTAGGGTCAACAACTACACTTGGGAGAGAACATAGAACGTCACACAGTAACAGTTGAATGTTAGTATCCAGGTTTGTATGGATTCCACTGGCAGTTTAAACGACCTTATAGTAATTGTCTGCACGCCTTTATAATGTAGTGACGTGGCTAACACCATCCTAAGGGCAATGCTCTGGGTCTTATTTCAAAATAAATTGACAACAATTTCCCACATCTGCCCTTAGGTTTCAAATAAATTTGATGTGTGCAATTTCGTTTTAATTTACTTCATCAAAGAAATAGCGACCTAGTTTCAAAGATACAATTTCATAAACCAAACAATTCAATCGAATTTAACAAATGAATTTCATTGGAAGAATATTGCATTACAACACAGTGTTAGGATCGGGCCGTTGTTTTACCCTAATTACTTAGAAACATAACACCGCAATTGACTTGTCATATTTTGTTGGACGGTTGTTTAACTCTCACGGGAAGGTGGTTTTGGAGCTAATAAATTAGATAACAATTGTAAATATGCAATGCAGTCACATATGATGAGAAGCGAAGCATCCAATCATGGACTTTAATCAGCAATGGATTATTTTTGACGTTACGTGAAAGACAAACATATTCATATCAAACATTAAGGCTCTGATTTATTGGACATTTTTTAGGATATAGATTGGAAATTTGAACATAACTAGATTTAAAGAAAATGAACTTTAACACGCGGGTTTGACAAAATGACACCATTAGTATGCGCATTTCACCCAAACGCTCTGTGCGTATCCATTGATAGAGCCTCATGTTTTAAATGAATAGACGCTTAGAAAACGGCATGGTCCATGATATACCTAAATGTTATCAGACAGATCGCAACTGCGTTGTGCTTAATTTTACGTTCTACGTATGCTTTCTGAGTGAGTACATCGAATGAAAAATAGATCTGGCACAGAAGTATAAAATCACTTGTATCTTTTTAATTAACCTCATCTGTGACGGAAAATGCTTAAGCTGTATGTAGGATGTTAACCACACCGATTATCATTTATATCAAGAATATTAAAATAATTGGGCTAATAAAATTGCAAATTTTACCTGCTTAGTAAATTACATTAGAATAAAGCTGAGAACTATACCACGGAACTGTGTAGTATTGGAGGTCGTAATATCTGAAAATAAACATATGAATCTGATCTAATATGGACTGGAGCCAGCATTTTAGAAGATTTTTAGAAGATTTCCTGTTCACAACTTTAAAACAGAATTGTATGATATTGTTCGCTCAGTGCTTAAAAAGGTGTTGTAACTGTGAATAGGACATCTCGTGTCTTTCAAATTAACAATGGGGGGAAATAGACAAACAATTGCTTGGTGTATGTGTTGAAACATCAATATTCATTTTTTTTATGTTAAGAGTTAATTCATATTTGTTATAAACATTCGATCTTGCTTGAAATACAGGGTGGCATAACAAAACTTTACCAAAATGAAAGTGATATTTTTCCACTTTCTGTGACTTGTATCAATGGATTGTATTTATTATAAAGAATCTGCAATAGAAGCACTTAACTGAATGTTCTTTCATTTTGGTTGAGTGGTTCTCAAGATATGTTACAATGAAAATAAGTCAGCAAAATGACTTGTCAGACGGAGATAATTTTTTTCTTTAAGCCATGGTTGGACATACCAATTGCCGCATACACAGTAATTTATCTAAGGTTTACCTTAGTTTTATCTTCTATGTCCGTCTGATTTGGATGCACTTGGTAGCCCTGAGTGACCTTATGTTGTGAACAGCTCTGATGTTACACCGGTTTCCTAATCGCTCCGGTAAAAATGCATCGTTTATCGTCGTACGTAGTTCTGGTAATGTGTTGGGGGGGACCCTCATTGTAAACTCTAGCGTCACCCATAGCCAAAATCTCGCGGCATTAGAATCGGTGACGAGGGAAGCATCGCCGCATGACCCTAAAAATCAAATGATCCGATTGGGAAAGAGTGGGAAAGATTGAGAAAAAGGTGGTTTCTAACCAGTACAGACATGTGTGCTGGTGTGCACGTCTAGAAGAAAACCAGGGCACGACGAAGTGCGCATTTCTTTGCTGCTGAAAATGCACCGGTAAACTCTGTGTCCCATATTGATTAATGATATTAGGATAACGCCACATTCAAATTTCCATCAATGAAAATGGCCCAATTATACTCGATTCGGGCTGATATAGGAGCTGGGTGAAATAGGGGTGGTAGGAAGATTTAATCAATCAAGAAGTACGCTTCGCGCCTAAAAATAGAAAGGACTTGAAAGGAAAAGGGCAAGTACAAAACTTAAATTTGTTACAGTGCATTGTTGAAGTGTTAACTTATAAAGTTTTATACTTGTTACAATCGATGATAAATCGTAACAATCACTTCGCTTCACTGGATCCTAGTGGGGACATATTAAAAAAAAGGGTATGGCTACTGAGCACTATTATATACACAGTATGTTTATACTTATGATCCTTCTATACTATTCCTGTTATGTACACTGATAAAGTAATTCCCCGAAACAATCTTTAGACTAAGCTTAATGCGACGTTAATTACAAAGTTGTGTTTGCGTTTTTATTCGGGGTTTTAATGTAAGGTTTTCATTTCCAAATATTTTATCCAACGTGCTTCAACTATTGAGAAATGCGTTGGACCATCTATGAGTGCCATTGACTATTGTGTTAGTTGTATTAGTTTAGGTAACGTATGAAAGTAACCATGAGGCCCCATGTCATCTGTGTGGATAGCGCAAAAACCTTTGTTATCATATTCAGGATTCAATAGCGCACCTGACTTATACAGGTAAAAAAAAAAAAAAAAAAAAGATTAATAAATATATACATCCTTGTCTACCTGGAGAACTAAGTAGTTTAAATTTCAAAACAAATACAATCGTATATGTTAAATATACAGTTCTGATGCTATCCGCTAGGAAAGCGAAGGACACCTTTCGAACCTAACACCTATAGATGATATCTATCGCTCTTCTACCGACCCTGCTTGATAGCTCAGTCGGTTAGAGCGTCGTGCATGTAATACGAAGGTCGCCTGTTCGAATCCGGCCAAGCGCACTTGGGGTTTTTTTCAACACTATCGTGCGCTGGCCATTTCCAGGGAAAGATTAATAAATATATACATCCTTGTCTACCTGGAGAACTAAGTAGTTTAAATTTCAAAAACTTAATTTTGTTTACAGTGCTTTTCTGAATTGAACTTTGTACAGTTTTATACCTTGATACAATCGAGTTATAAATCTTTAACATCACTTCGCTTCACTGTATCCTCGTGGAGACATATTTAAAAAAAGTGTATGCCTACTGAGCACTATTATATACACAGTATGTTTATACTTATGATCCTTCTATACTATTCCTGTTATGTACACTGACAAGGTAATTCCCCGAAACAATCTTTAGACTAAGCTTCATGCGACGTTAATTACAAAGTTGTGTTTGCGTTTTTATTCGGGGTTTTAATGTAAGGTTTTCATTTCCAAATATTTTATCCAACGTGCTTCAACTATTGAGAAATGCGTTGGACCATCTATGAGTGCCATTGCCTATTGTATTAGTTGTATTAGTTTAGGTAACGTATGAAAGTAACCATGAGGCCCCATGTCATCTGTGTGGATAGCGCAAAAACCTTTGTTATCATATTCAGCATTCAATAGCGCACCTGCCTCATAGAGGGAGTATTTCACATGTTAACGTACGTTACTTTTACCAGTGACCCTCTACGCTTTGACCACTGCACATAGTATTGACCGTAGAACACACAGTATTACGAACGCACGGACTAGGAGTGCTGCAAAGTTTAATTACTGTGCGCCCCTCACAAACAGCTCTCACCCGTAAAAAAGTACAGGTTGTCCCTATATCAGCACGAATCGAGTATAGGTTATTGTTACCGGTAACAGCTGCTAAAACTGCAACTTCCCTGCGATCATTAGGTCTGTCGTAGACAAAATCATTGGGAGGGTTACCTTTTTACGCATACTCTCTCATATTTTGAGAGTTCACTGAGCCAGTCATTGGAAAATTGGCCTCATCAACAACAAGTTCTCTTAAGAAGCGTAGTAGTCTGTTGATTAGCCAATTGCAAAACTCCAGCCGACGTTGAGGATCACCTGCATCCAAATTATGGCGTCTCACAATTTTGTATGGATACCAATTGATGTCATCACTAACGATACGCTGAAATGACGATCTGGAGACATTTGCGACACGGTTTCTCCTTATGCTTGCGCGTGGGGTGTTGCGAAGCTCCTGTCTTACACCTTGAATGTTCGCAGGTATTCTGACGCTCCTAGGCCGTCCGCTTCGTCGTTTGTTGGCATTGTTGCAGGCTTGGTTGGTACTCTCACTCCAGGGAACCTGTTTGGCCATTGCCGCTACACAGCTACATAGCTACCAGTTTGGATATATATAAATCTTAACCGCGAAGGCGCGAAGGCTCGTTGTTGTGGCGTAAATTGAGGTGCCATTACTATGAGAATGTTTAAAGTTCTTGTTCAAGAAAGATATCTGGCTTTAAGCACAACTGCACGCTACAGTATGATTTTAGATTTGAAAAGCCCGCCCTGACACAAGACAGAAAACTGGTATTTAGCACAAGTGCATGGTATGATTTCAGATTTGACAAGCCCGGTTGCCAAAACAATTGATGTGTACTTATCATTCCATCATGAAATACCCATGGACAAGTCTGTTTTGCTGCCTCATTGTTCGTTGAAATGAATAATTTCAAAGTACAGATACAGAAATATCAAAGTACAGAAAGTGGAAAAATATCACTTTCATTTTGGGTAGAGTTTAATAACGTACGTGGTTGCGACCTGCGTGTTATTAGAAGAGGAAAATTCGGATCTCAGTGTCGTTGCGAATATTTTCACAAAAACTAAATGTTAAATAAATGACAAGCTGCCAGTTGTTCTTTGCAGGCTTAAAGGAACCATGACAGCAGCATAAAGGAACATTACTAAAAAACACACATTTGCCCGTATACTGTGAAACCTTGCATATTATACACCACTAACCTGGCTGCCGTAAGGATCAAAAATCTTGGTTGGGCTATTTTCTTGCATGGCATCTGGAAAAAGTGCTTTAAAATGTCTGAAAATGCACTAGTTATATTAAGAAAGTGATGAAATTTCATGATTGACATGGTAGACTGGTATGTTTTCTCAAACAAAGTGGCATTTTGACAGTGATTTTGAGGGAATTTACTCCGCGGTCATCAATTTCACATCGATTTGCAAATTACTAGCTTTGGCGACTATAGAGAATCTTGGGTTGCCGGTCTGACATCGGGCAAGTTTGGTGATTCGTAACTAAAAATTTTCTGGTCATCATATGTTCAAAATTTGGTTATTTGGTGATTTTAGCTTGTACTTTGGGGTGTATTGTTGTATTTCCTCTGTGAGAGTTTTAAATGTGAACGCAACATGCTCAAAGTTGGCATTTTTCCCATAGACTAATAAGTGAGTTAGTGGTGTGTAACCTGCATATGCTGCTCTTCAAACAAGCACTGACAAACTACTTGTTACGTCATATTTATGGGTAGACTGTAACTGTATCGAATGAAATAAAACTGAGTCAAAGTTGAGTAAACCTTACGCCTGATGCTAGCCTAAATAAAATATACCTACCTTTTCGTTTACTCAAATTTGATAGATTTACTTAACTTTGATAATAATGTGCTCAATTGGTGGGGATTGTGAGCTTTTTAAAATCAGTGTTAATATACTGATTACCGATACCTCTGCCTAGGGTGTAAAAACAAACTTTGATTACTCAACCGTCTGGAAGGAGCAACCTATGGAAATCGGCCAGATTGTAGCACGCGGGGTTACCTTAGTCAATTTAAAGGGGACATATGGCTACCCACAGCCTCGTCCTCTCTACTTACCAAAAAAAATAATTACCATTGACCTTCGATTGTCTCTGCAGGCAATTCGCAATTTTTATTTTCTATACATAAAAAAGTGACAGAAATTCAGCACATTCAAAGTCATAACTAATTCCCTGCCAAATATTCACTATAGTAGTGTTACATATACAAAAAGCAGAAAATTCCAGTAATCCCATTCCAACGTAAGTCTTTGTCGTGGGTCTTAGACTCTTAGATATTTAAATAAGAATCACGCCAGCAACAGTTGGGTTAATAGACGATATGACTTTTGCTGTGTTGGAATTAATATGGTACTGTATTTGGACTTTCTATCAGACTGTATATAGGTAAATGTACTGTCGTATAATGGAGAGTGTAATTTTAGATTGAGTAAAACAGCCTTTTTATTGAAATACAGATATAAGAAGCTTTGGGCAACATGTGTTATCAATATTGAGATACTTTTCTTGTACGTGTTCTTCCAACATGTATTTGATCTAAATTTTCAGCTTGATCGATTTTCTTATATGTCCAAAAACAAACTTCACGGATGGGTAAAGACGCATCAAAATCTATCCCAGGTTTAATTGTTTCGCCTAGTGTTGCATAGTGTTGAACCTCGTTTATGACGAGTGCAAACCTAAACGAGCACATAAATCATCCCATAGATAGAGTTTTTAATGCTTTGCTTTTTATAACACATGCTTTGTCCTTTCAACAGGCCTATGTAAAACTTTCCCACGTACTAGAAATATAATTCATTGTTTTATTATTTTTTAATCATTTTTTTAAAAGGCCAGCTTATAACAACTTTTTCTTACGGTTTTATTCTGAGTTGGAAATATTTTTTTAATATTTGGCTGTATTATAGAAAAAAAATCGAGCAAATTTATGATAATTTCATATAACTGGCGTTGAAGTTACATGAGCACCAAAATGTATGACCTCGACAGTAGTAATCTCAAGTCGACTGTGACGTCATGAAACGTTTTTGTATTCTTGCTTAAATGTCTCTATTGTGTCCTCTTTGTTTGCATATGTATAATACTGTGATTCCGAAGAGAGGGCACGCGTTTCAGGATTGTGTAACCAAACACCCACTGACCTAACTGTCAACGCGAGATAGAACAAGTAAAAGTACGTACCTATAAAATAGTGCAGTTTCTATAGGGCCCTTGCACGGAAGGTAAATTATATTGAATGGACTTTTGTTTGCCCTCCAGATCATCCAAGGATGCGAAGAATACAAAGCATGCACCTGGTTCACCTGAACATTTCAGCTATTTCTACAGATGATTCCTTTGTATTCTCTGCATGCTTGGGTTGTTCTGGAGGCAGGTCTGGCCAAGATAACCTATTGACCTGCCGTGCAAGCGCCCTATAGGGCCCTTTCAGGGAAGCTACATTCTGTTGAATGGACTTTTGTTTGCCCTTTAGATCATCCAAGCATGCGAAGAATACAACACATGCACCTGGTTCACCTGAACATTTCAGTAATTTATGCAGGTTATTCTTTTGTATTCTTTGCATGCGAAGAATACAATACATGCACCTGGTTCACCTGAACATTTCAGTAATTTATGCAGGTGATTCTTTTGTATTCTTTGCATGCTTGAGTTGTTCTGGAAGACAGGTCTGGCCAAGTTAACCTATTAACCTCCCTTGATATTACCCAAGACTAGTGTTACTAGAACATCTTTTTCTTGACCCAATACTGTTAGTATAATTAACGTAAGTACACGAGTGGATGCGATCATAGAAATAACTTTCATATACAGAGTGTTTTATTAAAAATGTTATTTTCTTTCTTTGAATCAATAAAAAAGTTTCTCCTTTTCTATTGCATAAAAATATATTTGACCTTTCTATTTTACGAAGAGGACTACTGTGCAGACCGCGCTGGTATGCAGCACACTGGCAAGTCATATTATGTCAAAGACCGTCAGGTCTGGTTGAGGTAAACGAACAGTCCTTGAGTTAGATTGACTTAATTAGTGATACCGTTTTACAGTTGCTGCATATACAATTTCAATGAAACCTCATCCCTGACCAAATCAGGATGCCTGTACGTGAGGAATTTAGACAGGGAAGGCTTACGTTGCATCGGAAATAGTACAAGTAAGTCAACTAATTCCTAGCCATTACGTTAGGTAAACTTATACACCTGCTAAATGATACTCCACTAACAGGATTTTCTGGCACTTGAGAGGTCTTTAACGTTGGAAAGTTAGATGACACACAAAGTCAACCGGGTTTATTGCTCTGCTCGTTATTTATTCCGTAATTTAAGTACCATCTGATCGTGCTTGGTATCGATTGGTTATGTTAGCCTAAGTTACCTATCGTTATTTCTAATCTAAATACTTTTCATTCAAATGATATTCAAATATTCAATATTTTATACGGTTGAGGCGGTGTTGAGTGTCCGCTTGATTATTCAAGCAGTGAAGCGAATCTTTGTTCGCCATGCATTGTACTTTGCGAAACGTAACAAAAGCAAAACGAGCTTATCATATTACACAATAACAGGCACGTAAACCACTGGGTACAGCAAGCAGTTTTAGAAATAGGAGTTGAGTTTTCACACACGAAATCCAGAGATTACATCTATATCAAAAACTTTGTATGCAATGCGGTAGGCTATGTTCATCCTATTTACTAGTTTCTATTTATATGTTACACATTTGATCATACATACACACAATATTTCCAGTCCAAATGTGACTAATGTCGTCGGATCTAAGAATTGCATATTAAAGTTTAAGTGGGATATACATATCCCTTAAATCCCTAAATGCCTTTTTTTGCCACTTTGCTCCTAGATCTAACAACATAAATAACACTACCTCCCTTTTTGCGGTGATCGTCAGATTGGTAGCAATTTTCCTAGAGGCGTAAGGGATATATCCCTACTGAATTCGTTAGATATATAGCGTAGGTCCATAAAAACTCGGGGATCAAAGCGATTTTCGTTTTCTGAGAAAAGTATATGCAACTGCTCTGTCAAATTTAAAATGATTTGATTGCCCACAATGTAATCTTTGCCAAGATTTTTATTTGATTACAGTGGAATTTGGATTTTTCGGCTGAAAAGTAATGACATGTTTTGTGAAGTCCTTCTGAATCAGGTTGGTCCGATTGAATGGCTTTGATACAACAGTTAATGTGTATAGGTATGCATTGAAGACAATTAGACCAAAACAAAGTTTGTTTTAAACAATTCATGAGTGTCAATTAAATGTAATAACTGGACTACTATTGTAACAAAGCATCGTGGATGTCGTTTCTAAATACTCATCTTATATAATATTTTATCAATACATAAGATCTGCATTGGTATTGAAATCAGGTTAAAATTATTTGGACGTATCCGTGACTCCTGTAGGTCCCGGTTCCGAATCTTATGTAGCATACGGTACAGCGTATGTTAATAAAAACGCATTATTGGAAATAAAAATATTGAAACTATAAACCACCCATGTCATGCCTGTCCATCGTGATGTAAACTCCCTTTTCAAAGTATATTGCCCACTTTTCGCTAAGCTTCTAATCCCATCTCATTTGAACACCCCTGTCCAGAGATAGAGTACATCAATGAAGGGTATGAATTTCAAGCTGGTCTTATTTGTGAAATTGCAGCCTTAGAAAGGTTTGAATTCAGTACAGGTGAGAGTCGTTGTTGATCACAATGAAGCACAGGTGCGACAGGTGTAGGCTAGCAATAAGTATTATTTTAATTATGAACAACGCAGTTTAAATTGTTTGGACTGTATATTGAATTAATATCTATAACATGGAAGATAGCTCTTAAAAAGTGGCTATGGAGTATTCTGATCACAGATTGCCGGACGCGGGCTTCCCTGTGAAAGAACGTATGTAGCCTTATGAAACATGCAGTCGCGCCCCAACGGTGGTGTAATTCCTCCCAGCTTTTCAGGTTTACGACGGAGCGAGACAGAAAAAAAATCACTCTTGCAATATGCATTTCTTGCAATGGCTGCTTGTTGCATACGGCCTATTTATTTTGAGATCTGGTATATGTATTTTACCTCTAGTAAAGTAACCTAGTTATGATAACCGGATTTGTACATAACAGTTCAGACGTCTCAATGAGCTAGAAATGAGGTTATAGATTCCACATTAGTTCAGGCTACAGACTATGTGACCTTGTTATATAATTATGTAGTGTTTTTCAACGGTTTTTAGACTAGTTTTCCTGCTGAATCTGAATCCAATAAGTGCCCTGCGAAAAACCTTGAGCATTATCGAAGAAACGGAACAAGTTAGGTGGCCTTTTGGCAAGGTGATAATCAACTGATATGAATATTGCTTCGGGCTTTATGTATGAGATTATGTATGAGATTGTATAAAGTTTAAGCAAATGACAATTGGTAAATGTTGAAATTATTCGATGGGTGAGATATTCAAGGTGATGGAGCTTGAAAGAGTAGATAACATTAAATCTCAATTATTTAAGAACTATTTAACCTTATTAAAATCATTGAAGATGTTCCACAGCTAAAATATCCTTAATATTATTCCTGAATTAAACCTCTGAACCCTTTGGGTACAAATCCGTCAAACACATCAATGGCATTGATATTGTGATGAAAACACAATAACCTCGTGCAAGGAAACAAATTGAACTCTTAACTTGATTAATTTTTTACCCAGAGCAGAGACACTTTTACACAACAAATATGATAGACATGTCAGGCCCTAAGACAGATAGTTGTTTCAAACCACTGTCGAAGGCGGGTTAATTGTGTCAAGCGATAAAACCTTGTTAAAATTAGTTCGTGAGTTTTAAAGACACGAGTAATATCGAATGGGCACGGTAAGAGAACGTAGGTTTCAACTTAGTTCACGGGTTGTTCATAATGAATGCATTGCATTGCATTAAGACAGCTGAGAATGAACCACATCGGCACTGAAAACAACGCTGATTTCTCTTCAATAAGTGGTATATAATCATCTCAATTATTTAAAAACTGTTATTTAACCTTATTAAAATCATTGAAGATACTCCACAGCTACAGGACCCTTGATATTTCTATCACTCCTGAATTAAACTTCTGAATCCTTTGGGTACAAATCCGTCAAACACATCTATGGTATTGATACTTATGACAACACAATAACCTCGTGCAAGAAAAAAAAATGAACTCTTAACTTGATTAAATTTATACCCAGAGCAGAGACACTCTCACACAACAAATATGACAGACAGGTCAGGCCCTGAGACAGGTAGTTGTTTCAAGATACTGTCGAAAGGCGGATTAATTGTGGCAAGCGATACAACCTTGTTAAAATTAGTTCGTGAGTTTTAAAGACACAAGTAATATCGAATGGGCACAGTGAGTTTTAAAGACACAAGTAATATCGCATGGGCACGGTAAAAGAACGTAGGTTTCAACTTGGTTCACGGGTTGTTCATAATGAGTGCATTGCATTGCATTAAGACAGCTGAGAATGAACCACATCGGCACTGAAAACAACGCTGATTTCTGTTCAATAAGTGGTATATAATCATCTTTCTGGATTGTATCTCATTCCGCGCTAGTTATTTCAGAAGCACTTAGTACAGTAGATTTCAAATTACGTGAGACTCCTTGCATATTCGGACAGGTATGATATTGATATGGGGTTCAATCCCCGGCCATACAGAGACTAGGCCTTTGTTGCCATTACAAAACATTTTGTGACCATGGTACAAAGTTCCTGTACAGAATCGGCTTACTGGAAACTGATGTTATACAACTATCTGTTAATGATTGAATGACGTATGTCATTGTTGGCCAGGATGTGAAATCCGTTTTGCGCTAATCTCTTAATACAAGGTTGGCCCATTTTTGATGACCAAATAAAAACTTAGTTGTGTTATGTGTGCATCGATATAAGAATACATTATTACTCCAAAGCTGTGATAACGAATAGTATCACAGCTTTGTAAGGTAAGTTCTGTTCAAATAACAATGTTTAATAAAATAATTGCTAGTGTTTTCATCCGGATACTTCAATTGAAACATCCAAGCTATCTTAAGATGTGAAATAATTAATCTTTGGTCAACATTTATTTGCTACATTACTACACATAATATGAGTACCATGACATTTTTTACCTGTGGCCATTAAAATAATTCCTCTCACCTCTCACGAAGAATGGACAGACCTACAACTTTTAATGAGGTCTCACCTATTTTTAAATCTACTATAGTAACATATACGATTTGATATCGCTGATAGTATTTCCAGTAAAGAACACTTATAAACGATGCTCAATCGGTTGACATATGGATAGAACTATTGCCCATGAGAGCGTTATAAATCTGGTGGAGGTTTAATGAAGGCACAGTCCAGTTTGTTTTACATAAATTGATCACTTCGCGAGATAACCGACAGACCAATTTCGTAATTGGACGTGTTGAAGCCGGTAAATGGATTCGCTTAGTTAGTAAACAGTAAATGAGTAGGTGTTTGAGTAATCATGTGATTAAAGCATTGCCCTGGAGGGACTTCGGGTTTCGCTTGTATCACTCTATGTTATACTACATTTTGCAAGTACGTTTTTCACACAGGAAGCTTATTTTCAGGTATATAAACATTTATACTCTTTTGCAGTTAGTTTTGTCGGTTCGGATAACATGAATTGGATCAAAGTGTAGGGTCGGCTCGAAATATTTTATTATTTGTGTATTTGAATTAAATAGGATTACCTACACAGCCAATAGCATTGCGGTTCCTTCTCATTTAGCAAATTCCACGATTAAAATAGTAAAAGGTTTTACGTGAAAATAACCACAACCCACACCCCTACCTATTATAGTAATCGTCGCCCGCATCACTATCGTATATATTTCACATTTTTGAGATTTGGACGAAATTTGAATTACTTTTGTTCCTCGTGTTTTACAATCCACTAAGTTTCAAGATACCATGTCACTTGTTTTATATAACGTTTTATTTTGCCGATCTTAAAATAAAGGATTTCACATAGAGATAAATTTCGTCGATCGTAGGTTTCAAATGCAATTTTCTCCGAAAAGGTGTTTTGTAAAATATGACAGTATTATGTGGGCGACGTAATATCAGTTAATGCACTGGGTTTCGGTTCACACAACTTGACAAACTCACAACCATATATATAATGCAGCCGACAAAGGGGGTAATTGAACTACCCTCCTCAAAATTTGCTTGTGATTTGACGTCACCTTGAAGTCGAATCTGTGGTTATAACAATCTGGCATATGTGAATCTTTCTGAAGGCTGTAGTGAATCTTTGCCTTAAATTGAACCTGGTGATTAACCCTGGTGGTGGTTGTGGTGGGTGGGGGAGGGGGTGTGTTGCTGTATATAGATTTTCCATACGGAACCCTCATGCACTCTTCTTGTATGACGTCACACGGCGCCCCGGTAAGACTTTATGAAATCAGTTTTGTGTTCAAAAGTATAGGAAAATTTGTACATGTATATCATTAAAATCACACAAACGACCAATTTTACCGGACTTTGGTAAGAATAAAGAATAAATAAGAAAAAAAATGAACTTAACAATGAATTTTTAGCTGAATACCATGAAAAATTTGACTGTAAGAGCATTTTTACGGTGTACCAATTTATACAGCTTCACTCCCCACACACATACACACCTCAACTTTGGGGGCCTACCCTACCCCCGGATAAGGTGGTGGGTCCTATTTTTTTGCATATCCTGTCGTAAAAACCTAAAATAATTTTGCCAAACAATCGCGCATTTTTTGCACCGGAAGAAAATACTCGCGAGGCGAGGGTTAAATGGCGAACGTTGTCTTGTTTTTAATCATTGTCCATTTGTCAAAGTACATCAAATTTATATTCTACCATGGTGAATCTTAACCTTACAAATCTGACTTGATGGTGAATCTCGGCCTACGTGTTTCCGTATATAAGTTAGTATAATCTCACTAGCCTAGCCCAAGCTATAACATGAACCAGTGTAAATACTTGAGTATACTTCAGGAAGGTAGGTTCAAAATTCCATTGACGGCCGCGCCGCATAAAATAATGATAATACATTTTAAAACCGATCACACATCAAATCAACCAGTCACTTCTCTACTCTTAGGAACACAATGACGCAAACCAGGAGTGCAATGGTTTTGGGGTGTATAATAATTATAATAGGGCTGTTTTGATATTAGAGTGTATCGGTGCGCATGGCTACAGAGCGCATAGCTCTGTAGGCATGATTGATGTGCCATTTTCATACCAATGACGATGAAAATAGTGGTAAACGGACGTGGGCCCGGGGCTTAACTGTTGAGTAATTTAAGCACAACTTACAAATGTACTGTTTATTACACTGCGTAGGCCTATTATTGCATGGCTGTAGCATAATTTACAATTTGGGTGGTGTTACGACTATGGTGTTATGACTTAATAATAAGCCTGTGGTATTGTCATGTAGTATAGCCAATTTAGAATTTGGGTGCACGACAGTCGTGCTATAGCCTTTGCCTAACTCATTTTCAGGTCCATTCTGAGTTTTCTTCTTCATACTCATGGCTAGATTGTTCAACCCCCCTTTGTGTAGTTGTTCCTTATTTTTCCTTCTTGAAGCATACCGTTGCAAAGTGTTTCTGCCTACAAGTATTCACATATTTTGTTCTTGGCTGACATGTTTCTTGTTTGCCATGAGTGTACTGTATCCACATTTAGTGCATTTTTTCTTAGTTCTTTGGTTTCCTTGGTTACTGCTACCCTTGGTTACGGTTGCTTTGGTTACGGTTATTTGGTTCGGTTTTTGGCTGCTTTGGTTACTTGTGGTTTTCTTTGATGTCTTCTATTCTGACTGCATCAACCAACGGCATTGATATTTTCCTTCCGCACCCCTCTGATTGCCTCATGCGTCTAATTGGTTTTCATAATTTCTACCACTTTCAATCGCTTTGGCCAGTGTCAGGTGCTCCCCTTCGTCAATACACTTCTCTTTCCTTTTTCATGAAGGACGCAGGACTATACCGTCTCTTCCATTCGATCTTCGTCGTGTAACCAATCTTCCCAAAATCTCAAGTCTGTGAAAGTTTCACACTTCTTCGTTTTCTTCTGTCTGTTTCTTCTGCTGTTTCGTTATTGAAGGTGACCGTACCCTTATTTGGTTGGTTAGTTTTTGGGAGCCACGTATTCAGCGAATTTAGCGTATACACCTTCACGTGTATCTTGTTCATGCGCCGCGTCAAGTCACCGGCTGCAGCAGCGGCGCAAATTCAAAAGTTCCATAGACTTCTTCGGGCCTTTGTCCCCTAATACTTCTTAAAAAAATTAAAATTGATCTGGCTTTCTCTTCTTATCAGAGAGGGTCCTTCCAAAAGTGACTGGACAATGGTGCTTAAAACGCTTCCATTTTCCTTGTTTCAAGCAGGTCACTGGCATTCCCGTTCATGGATGGTCTTATTTGACAACATTTTAATTCAATAACAAAAAATTCTGTATACCTTATTCTGTAAACGAATTGCTGAGGTGCGTGTATGTGAAGTGCGTCTTTCGGTACCCTTCGCGCTGCTCGGAAACTCTGAAAACAGACTCCAATCTCATGTACAACGAAGTGCAATGTATGTCACTATGCGTGTCAGTGCGTATCGTTACCCTACACGCTGCTAACGCGGAGATGGAGTACAGCACAGATTCCAATTTTGTAACGAATTCCTGTATAAGTTTTATCGTAGATGCGAAATATCAAACAGAGACGCTTTATACTCGCAAAGCTGAATGGGTTCGAAAAAGGGGCAAACAAAAGCGGATTCCCGGATGTAACTGTAAACAGCGTGTACTTGCCTATTGGCAATGGGAACTCAAAAACTGGTATTAACCAAAAATCAGCAAAAAGAATCTAAAGCTTCATGTTTTATGTTACAAAACCTTATCTGTAAAAGTACCGAGATAACAAATAAATGGCAACTATATTTTTGGGGATTATAGAGACATTTTTTTGAGTTGTCACGAGCAGCGATCTGCCCTGCCGCTAGTGCAGCTATACAGACCCTTGGTCCGTCCTGTCGTGTGTAATCAGACATTTATTTTAAATATTCACAAATATGACAACTTTGTAAATTGTTAAACAGAAAGTTTATATTTTTTCCTACCGAAAGTTTATATTTTTTCCTACATAAAGTTTATATTTTTCCTACATAAATTTATTTGTAATGATCGTAATGTTTGTCAACACCAGACTTACAGAATTGAGACATGATCTATCCACCGTACGCAAATAATAACTCCATGTGTACACTTCGCGGGCGGCCGACTCCGTCGGCTTCCAGTGTGACATTGTAAAAGGTAAATGCATCGTAATGTAACACTCTTTGAAACTTGATCAACAAAGCAAACTTAAATAATTTGTAAACTTTGATTATGCCTAACCAAAAACAAAAAAAAAAAAAACATTATCTCAATTGTGGGGTTGCAAACGAAATTACATAGTTGTGAAAACGCAGGTATAGGTTGATAAGTCTAACAGTTTTCCGTGTGCGATAAGCGATGTGTGGGCCGTGATTCAAGCGCAATCGATGACCAAGTTTGTCTCTCCCTCCGTGTCCGGTGTATCTCAAAACGTCTTTCCCGAAAAGGTAATCTTTTCCTTACTCATATTTAATAAGAAACGCAATATCAAATTGTGAAATTGTAATAATAGTCGGCTACTCTTCATTATACGGTAATGATGAAATTTTGATGTTTAAAATGTAACTGGAGAATTTGGGTTTCAGGTAGTCAACTCCATTGGCGTCTGCAACGCTACATCTTTCGAAGTAGCAGCTTATGTAAGAGTGTTGATTTTCTGGTTATTCTTTAGGGTGGAAATTTGTCGTACCGTTTATATAAAACAAATACTTGTAATACCATTCATGGACAAACACCTGGAGTATATTATCCTCATTAACGTAAACAAATTGAAAACACAATCCCAATAATTTTGGTTCTACTCGTTTGCCTTGATTCCTCTCTTTGACATGCACGGAAACCATGATGATCATCGACGTGTGTGTGTTTTTGCCCCTTTTTCGGCCCCCTGATCCTTTGCGGTTTTTCTATCTACGATAAACCTTATGCTGTTGTGAAGCGCATCTACGTACCCTAAACATATTCCAAGACTGAAACTTTATTTCCGATCAATGATCTGTTTTTTGTTCATAATTTAATTATGTTTTTACCACAATTCACGAAATTCCACACTATTATACAACAGCTTACAACTTCAGAGAGTCTTATGAGTCTTCTCTGCATTGACATTCCTTTAACCCTGACCACAATAAGCTTAATTACTCGTCATATACAGATCGTTTGTTTTTTCTACGAACGCTGTGTAATACATGTGGCAAATCCAAGCTTCAAAATTTGAAACCTTAACCAATCACATGTGACGATCTTTTTATCGCACGTTTTTGTGTATTTCCATTTACGTACTACCATGCCAAATTTTATCATATGGTAGGCTGGTTATGCTCTCCATATTTATGACTTTCCGGCTTTATATCAGTCCCTTTTTACGGAACAGAAATAGAGCATTCTGACCCAAATACTCACTCCGGTGAGGCTTAAGGTCGGATGTTTCATGACAGTCCTTTAATACAAGGCTGACATACCTTATCTGATAATATGCTAGGCGCCGGGGGGGGGGGGGGGGTAAAAGGACATGCCAACCTAACAGCAACAGCAAATTCAAAACGCATCAACTTCCGGTGCTAGTCTGTTTTGCAAGACTTAACGGTAGGAGGGCGCTCATTACGCATATCGAACGGTTAACACACATACTTGACTAAAGATATGCCTGGGTCACGATATTTATTTATTTATTTATTCGGATAGACACTTTTCGGAACAGTGGGCACTCTCACTACAATAGTTGTGCATCCAACAACCATTAAAACAACAAAACACTAATTACCAATGATTAAATTACACTGACATGGGCAGAATAAACACCAGCAAATCTCCCCCTCAACACACCTAAAAAAAGACTAGTAACAGAGAAAGATTGGAATTCTCCCTCTATCTGCTGGTATAAATCCCAAATTAAGAGATGGGAAAAATGAAGCAAAATTAGCTGCTCCTGGAGTGGCGAGCAAAATGGGACACGGCCGGGTTAGAGTGGAGACATGATTTCTTTCGTTGTCAAACTTTGATACCATTTTGACACATCAACACTATGTGAAATCAAATGCCAGAATTTGGGACCGTCATTTGACATACTTTTGATACGTTTTGACCATTGTTCAATTAGTGTCAAAACATTTGACCTAGTTTTGGAGCATAGTCAAATATGTGTCAAATGAAAAACCAATTTGATACAGTTTTTACATCTATGTCAAATGTAATGTCAAAACGGTGTCAATGGCGGTCCCAATTCTGATCATCTTGATTTGACATAGTTTTGACATATGTCAATGTATGTCAACTGAAACCATTTGATACAGTTTTGACATATGTCAAATGTACAGGTATGTCAAAACGGTGTCAATGAATATTTTGCAATTCTGAGATTTTGTTTTGACAAAGTTTTGATGGTGTCAAACAGCTGTATCAAATTGGCCATGAAACTAGTGATGCAGTTCTGAAGACTATACCTGTGACAACATTTGACATTGTTTCGACATACATGTATGTGGTCCCAAATGTGTGTCAAACTGTCAAATACGGTCTATCCTTGCTAAAAATTCCACTACGATGCGTCGCCAGTGGCTGCATTGGAGACTTGTTTTCCTGATGTATCAAGACTGGCAAGAACAACCCTGCGGCACCCATTTGCAAGAATTCTGATCATCTAATTTGAATTGACAGAGTTTTGCTTTGTGATACTACCTACATGTTAGTAACTAGTAAAATGCCAAAATTTGTAAAATTGGGTCACAGTTTATTCCGTCCCAATTATATGCTAATTTTTATATCAAATAATTTACCGACTGATTGAATTAGTAAATTTATGTTTTAATAAAAGGTGATAAATCGGTAAAGTATAAATGACCAACAAATAATTGAAACATTAGATTAAAACACAAAAACCAAGGAGATTTCAATAATTAAAAAATGACATTGTGAAAGCAAATTTCTTACCTCTAATAGAAGTATCACACTACAAAGTACATGTATGACCTATGAAGTACAATGTAGGCCCTACTGTAGTTCAGATTCACAGCAAATCAAGTCAATTTTGATTTCTCTATTTTTAGTAGGGCTTTTTAATGCTATTTTTTCATTATAATTGGATATTTATAACTGTAAATTATACATAAATTATTTGTCTTAACATGTTGGATATTGTCATTATTTTAAGCCAGCAATTTCATTAGCAAGCTATGGCCATGCGTTTTGAACTGGTAGATTCCGGTGCTAATTGTCACAAATAAATTATTTCTCTATGATGCATGAATTCTAGCAGAATGACGATGTGAAACTCAATTCAATGCATGTGAGGATCAGGTAAATATACAACCCGATAAAGTAACTGACAAAATATATTATAAATAGAGCTCGGAGAACTGGCGAGCACCAGAATTAAAATAAAACGAAAAATACATGGTCTCGAACCCGGGTAAATTAATTATGTCCGGCGTCCTCACAGTCCGTGATCAATGGTGAACATAGGGCAATCGATTGTTTGACTCTTCAACTCAACATTAGTTTCAACGCTTTATTCCGGCGTTGTCGTCTATGGGAGCCCGGACTGCTGGCTCACTTCCGGACTATCTCTGCTTCACACCGGTCCTCTCGCTATCTAATCTAGGGTGAGAATTAACCCTGGACCCAGAGGACTGTGTTTTAATGTAATAACCAGAGAAAACGAGCGCTATGTATTTCAGTCTATTTCAGATTTTCAAGCGGCCGTAATTATATTTTAGAAGTGTGGGCCCGATGAGGCCTGAGTCTAGCAAATCTAATGATGGTGCGAAACTCAATTCAATGGATGCGAGGATCAAGTAAATGATACCACGCCGCTAGAATGTAACTTGACAAATACAGGGTGTCTCAATTTTAATTTTGCAAAAATTTAAATTAAAGATTAAAAATACACGGTCTCGAACCTGGTCCTCGTGCTCTCTACATGTAGGCGTGAGAATCACCACTGGACCACAGAGGACTGTTTTACGTGCATACCAGAGAAACGAGCGCTGTCTTTACTTCAGAGTTTCAAGCGGGCATAATTATATTTTTAGAAGGGGAGGGCATATGAGCACTATTCGCTAGCTGCTGGTATCCACGTAACACAGTCCTCTGTGTTCCAGTGGTGAAATCTCATGCTAGAAATCGAGAGACCGTGTTCTAGACCGTGTATTGGTCGTCTTTATTTAAATCTGCGCTCGCCTTTTTCTCCGAGCTCTTAATTTATTCTCTGTAAACGTATCATTTGCTTTGGAATTAAATATTTTCCTCCACCTACTAACCTACCTATTTTAAGAAAGTATTGGTGAAGGGCAAGAGGTTAAAAGCATTCAAACAACCATTTTTTTTGTGGAAAAATGTCTGAGTAGATGGTCAAGCCAATATTTATTTATCTTCACACCCCATATTTCTTCTTTATCTCACAAACAGACACCATATTTGAGTTTCCTTAGCTCAATAGCTTTTAGAAATTATATATTTTTACTACGATACCTGCTGCATTTTTTTTTACGTGCAAAGATCTTTGCGACATACATAAAAATGTGCTCGTCTTTTTCCTTTCAAGACAATCAATGTTACAATCAATAGCCAACCTCCTAGAAAATTGTCCACTTTTGGTCATGAATGATTTAGGTATAATTTTTGCACAACAGGATCAATCTTGATTATTTGTGAATATTTAATGACTATGTTATGTACATGTAAGAGTGCAAATTTGTTTTCATTCCAACTATTTATGTTTTAATGTATCTTTCACTGTAAAATATATAAAATGTTAGTTTATAATATAGTAGGTGGAATTAAACCCCTTCAAAGGCTAAAAATAAAAACATTAAATTGAGGAAAATAAGCTATTGCTTTTTGTTTTTTGACACCAATTCGGAGCTTCTGTTCAAAAGTTATGGTCGAAAATGTTTTAAACTTCACAAATTGAAATCTCTTTGATATTTTCTATGTATTTTATTGTTTTCCTTTCTCAAACTGCGATCTTTAATTTTTCCACTAAAAACTCAAAAAGTAATAAGCTTTTGACCTCTAATTGCCACGTTTTAATTGTCATGTTTGTGAAAATTCAGCACTTTCTAATCAATAACAGACATAAAAAATAAACTAACTTGAAAAACAGTGTTTCTAGACTAAATTGCCGATATATCTCGACAGTGAATTTTAACGACGTGCATCCTTGCATCAAGCAAGGATTTCTCAAAAATGATTTCTCTTAAGCTCTAATGGATAAACAGCAAATTAAAAATATACTTATTGGACTATGCTTGAACTACAAATAATGCCACTAGCCCCTATGGGAACTTGGTTAAGGGGGGGGGGGGTCATTGGCCAAGAAAAGGAAAAAAAAATATTATTTTTTGCCAACTGTGCATCAAAGATCCCCCTTAATCAAGTTATCCTTGGGGTAAAGTGGCATTATGTCTAGTTCAATGCATAGTCCAATAAGTATATTTTTAATTTGCTTTTATCCCATCTCTCTTAGATCAATCGTTTTTTTTGAGAATTCCTTGCTACAATGATACATGGCATTAAAATTCACTTTCGAGGTATCGGCAGTTAAGCCTAGACCCTGTTTTTTAATTTTAGTATTTTTTAAAATGCTATTTACTTTATTAACAATTAATAATCAGTAGTACTTTCAATTTTCACAAATTGATTGTGGAAATTAAGATCAAAAGTTTATTTCAATTTTTTGAGAGATGAGTTTTTAAAGTGGAAAATAAATATCGCTCCTTAGAGAAACAATAAAATATTATAAGAGATTTGAGTTTGCGAAGTTCATTTCGATCATACATGTACAAACGTTTTTGAACTGAAGCTGCGATTGTCGTCTAAACAAAAGCATAGCAAGGTATTTTTTTCTTCCGTCAATTTGTAGAATTTATTTTGGCCCTCTGAAGGGTAATTCCATGCCCTTAAATACAAAATTTGACTTCACTTTTACTTGTTATTTTTTTTACATTATATTCGGTGTCCTTGGCTCCCCAAGTCATTGTTTAGACCTAAAATTCCCATCTAATTCCAAACCCATGTACTATATAAAACTTAAGGTCTATTTTTAAGTACTGATGATTTGCACCAAAAGCGTTTTATTTGAATATTATGATTTCCAATTCATCTTTGTACATGGCTATCCATTTATGATACAAGTCCAATGTACCGAAATAGGCAAATTTTAGTTATTAAGAGCAAAACATGACCGGTTAATCCAGACATCCATGAATAAGCATTTAAATGACCGGACAATTTTTTGAGGATACAAATTTCTAAAATTGCCACGGATCATTGCACGACCACTACTGAACCGTTATTGGACAAACCGGTACAAAAGAAAACCGCAAATACTTGTTTGGAACTTGCCTTGCTCATCGTAATCCCCCTATTGAAAACCAGCTTTGAATTTCTGTCGTGCCCGACAGCAAGTACAAAATCATCTAATTGCATAAAGGAACGCGGGCGTATTCGCTTATTCACTTAGGTGTAATACAAAAAAAATCAATGATAAGCATTCCATATGCAAAAACTAGGGTTTGCTAAAAAATAAAGCGTTTTCTTTGAAATCTTTCTGGAAATGTCCCCTGTCTCTGAAAATCGATCTGATGATCTGTTTAGCTGTGGAAGTCTTTCCTAGTGCAGTCGACTGATATCAAGGTGTCCATCGTTTGCACTTTCTGCAATGCAAGCTAACCCATCCAAATGTTCAATACAGCGTAGGTTATTCAGTCTCCACGGATATAAGTAACCCAGGCTATATCTGTTTTCTGTGACGGAACGAAGTAAAGCATTTTTAGGCGAATTAAGAAACCAAACTTTTGGTGTATTTTTGTGACTAAACGAATGATATGATTTAAGAAATCCCGGCCGGTCACATTTTTCCACGTTTTCCTGACATGGTGGTCAGCACAATTTGTGAAAGGACAATGCAAAACCTTGATGATCATGATTTGTCTGTCCCTCATGTCCCAAATTCTGTTATAATTAATGACTCCGTGGTATTACACACAATTTTTGCATGATGAGTTAAAGTTCTTCCACGCAAATTAATCCCATTTGACATTTTTTCCACAATACTGTACGGTGAATAATCTGGTGATTGATTTAGTTAGTTTTTCCCTGTACAATATGCCTTCTCAGAGTTCAGAATTAGAACCACGATTTGACACAATGATAACGTACAAATCTAATACCTGTAACAAACCGCGACCCAAAGCATGAGTATTTTCATAGGCCTGTCGTGATACTCGCTCATCAGGATCACACTGTGCAAATCCAGCTGACAAATTTGGAATGTTTGATTACAACTTTGCACATAAAAAGGGCACAAAAAGACGGACAAGATCCAGATTCCATTATCGATTTCTTGCTTTGTTTCCTATTGATGGCCTCACAGGCATATCAGGCGCGGATCAGGGAGGGGGCGGAGGGTGCGGGCGCGCCTCCCGGTAATTCTGCCAAATCTTGCAAAATCGCGCCATTTTGGAAGCTTTTGAACAAGTTTTCAGCCTTTCAGCCCCCTGTAATTTTTGACGTTTTCAAATCGTGGATCCGCCACTGTATTGGCAGCCTTTCCCCATACAATATGTTACATTTAGCTTGCATGCCTGCACCCGGCCTGGGTCAGGTTGTATCCATCTGAAGAAGAAATTACTGCTATCACCGGCTGGCCTACCCTGCATGTATTGTATGCACATGATATGGCCTAGTCAGTTGTCCATGATGCAAACTGCTGTTTTCAATTCTAGCCATGCTACTAGTACATTCCTTGAGTCAAAGTCACAATTTGCTGATTCAGTCTGTCCATTTAATCTCTAGCTGGGTTTCTTTCACAGGACTGTATCATGACAAATAATATGACAGCATGGAAAAGCCACAGCATAGCCTTGGTATAAAGTCATGCAAATTAAAGGCCACCGTCCACACACTGGCTATAATTGAATGTGGGTGTTAGGTTTCACACAGGGTTACAAGGTTACAGGAAGTATTATGTCCAGGGAGCATGCCTGCCAACTAACAAACAGTGATTCAATTGTGGCAGCAACATCTGGTGTAACCCAATTCCAAGTTCTAGTCTTTATCACAGGTTATGTATTTGCCAAATGCTTAACCGTTTTGAAGCAAGATGCTAACTGTACAAATCTCTGTTGATGAACTAATTTGGTTTATTTTTTTTTAAACATTAATTATTTTGTTGTTTTTTGATTTTTGTACTTATTTAAATCATAAATAAATAAAATTAATAGTATTTCAACCCCAAACTCGTGTGTCACCTTTAATTACGTTTTCCGAAGGTATAGCAATTGAATGAGGGGGATTGTGCAGTGGATGAAAATTAAATTCACACTAAATCTATTGAAACCTGTAACCGATAAGAGAAAAAAATAATTCTAGCTTAATGACAGCGTTCAAGTCACCCTGAACACAATTTTATACTACAGTAACTCTCAAACATTCTAATTGTAATTTGCTCATGGTATTCAATGTAACATAGTTGAATGTTAATATTGACTTTTGAGCGCGCCCATTTTGATACAAAGAAAACAAAAGTCTTTGCACTCTCTCTGTAAAACATGAAAGGCCAGATATTTTCTTAGTTCGTTCATGAACAGGTGAATCGAGTTCTTCTCCTCTCCCAACTAATTGACGCTGTCCAAATCTTTTCCTCCGGTTACTACGATGGCCTGGGTTGAATCTAAACTACTAATTATATAAGTTGATCCTGCAACAAATCGTAAAAATATTTTTAAAGATAACTTGATCTTCTTCTAATATAACACACTGAAAATTTATAGTAGGAAACAGGCCTGTGGTGTAATTTCTATAGGTCTATAGTGAAACTATACATATCAATATACAGCCATATGTAACTCCACATTTAAAAAGATTCAGCTAAACATGTATAATGAATTATCCCTAAATAAAAAAAATTTTATTATTTTTTTAAATTTTGGCAAATTAAATTTTGCAAATGCATATTTACTGCATGAATTTGAAGATGATAGATATGCCTGTGAGGGAGTGTGTGTGTTGTGTGGTTTAATACTACTCTGGAAAGTTTTTTATGAGTGGTATAAATTTCTGTACAGGTTTATGAAACGTCTTCATTACCCAGCCTTTTGTTAACACAGTTTACCAAGAATAAAGGGCCGGGCCTTCAGACAGATGATCACTGATTTTCTGTGGATCAATCTTTTTTGTGTAACACATTTTAATTTCCTGGAGTAACTAACATAATTAACATCGTGTTCTTAATTTAGCAGGAATGGGTGGTTGCCATTCCCCATGAACTTTGCTCCCATACACAAAAATTATAAGGCTTAATTGTAATAACTCAGGTAATATGTTTTAGGGCACTCCTAAAAATAGGTGACGGGGATGTGCGGCACTATTGACCCCTCCCCCCTTTTTTAAACCCTGCTGTCAATGAAAGGTACTCCGCTTTTTAAACTGCTGTCACTGAAAACCCCCTTTTTTAAACCTTCACGAACGCCCCCCTTTTTTTTTTTTCTTTACTCTCAATTGATGCCGCTCCCATTTTTAATCAAATGCCACTGAATGACCCCTTATTCTATTTCTTGCTCTCACAGAAAGCCCCTTTTATTGTTATAACAACAATAAACTTGGGTTCGAAAATTGTTAGAATTTGCCCGAGAATACCCCCTTTCATCACCAAATGTGAGAGGCTCAGTTGAATACCCCCCGTTTTTTGACCCCTCAGTTTTGCATCCTCCTCCAAGACCCCCTTTTTATCCCTTAAATTCCAATCCGCACATCCCCGTCACTTGCATAGATGAGTGCCCCCCCCCCCGATATTTTTAACAACATCCTTTCTGGTCATTTTAGGGAAAAAATAGGATTGAGAGCCCGTAGAGAGGTAGCACCTTCTCTTCGGGAAAAAAGGAGAATTATGGATATCCACCGTTATCAGAATCATAAAGCATTGGGTGCTTTATAACCACCTTTCTGGCTTTTTAAAGATTACCTCTCAACTTGGTTCCACTGGATTTTGCTTGATAGGTCAAGAAGTGCTTTCCATATTTCTTATTCGTGGTGCTATATATTGCCGACGTTAAACTTTGGATATGCAATAGTTATACATAGGGATATCCCCAAATGATACACTACACTGTGTAAAATATCCATTGCTTATAGTTCCGGAGTTATGGAGGTAAAAACTGTAAAAATGGTGAACATTCAATTTTGATGTGTACATGGATCAAAAGTTAAAAGTTGCTTTTGATCAGTTAATATTTGGGTCAAATGTTTTTCCCAAGCTTAAGGATTGAAATAAGGAATAGTTTGCCTTATCTGTTTTCTTAGTTTTCACGTTATCCAACAAAATAAGTCCATGTCCATAAATCCAATACTTGCAATAGCGTGTTGCTAGCTGTTGACTTATTCGCTATTTTAGTTAATAACCAGACGCAAGATAGTCAAAACTATTCCTATATTCATTCTATTAGGCTAAACCAACAATTTGAACCAAATTTTACAAAAATTGGAGGCACTTTAATTTTTGACCCCTGTCAAACCAAATTGCTTTTTTACCATTTTTTATGTTTTTACCCCATAATTCCTAAACTATAAGTCCCAGGTAGTATTAAAACTATACCTTTTTGGAATCCTTGTAACCGAACGGACATCATGGTGTGCTTTTCAACACTTCGAACATTTTACAATTTACCCCTGTGTAACCTTGAAATCCAATCTGGGAGCCATGAAAGGGTGTGGCAAGTGCTTCCATCAAGTGTTTTTGATTTCATGTATAAATTCCTTGTGTACCAAAATTCACAATTTCTCCGGATTTGCACACTCACATAAGATCTGTGCACTGCAGTTCCCCACTAGTAAGTTATTCATTTGAAGGCAGTGACCGAACCGGACCATCAGGAAATACACTGCGCAATCAGAACATACTATCATTTTGATCGGTCGAATTGAGTCATGTTTTTGTGTTCTGTCCTTTCACGGGAAATGCCCCGACTAACCATTCAATATACAGTAGCGTTCATGTTCGACCATGATCACATAACTTTACTTATCAGACTCTGTTTATAGTATAATTACCGGAAGGTAGGTTTGGTTTCATTTGTAAAAGTCCCATGGCTGCCGTGGAGGTTTACTTTTAAATACCTTAATGACACTTGAATTTTAATGGGTCAGAAACATACTTAGCACCACAATTTTTTGATTTGAATGATGGGGAAAATATGGATGAGTGTTCGGGAAAAAATAAAAAGTACATTTTGTATTTCCCTGACATCCTACTGGTTTTGTATCAATCGCCCCTACCTCTAAAAAAGGAGAGAGAAAAAGCATCACCGAAGATTCAGGCAATTGTTGAAAGCGAAGAAATGAAATAATCCATGCTAAGCTACTCCAAATTCCAGGGTTAGGTCGGTTGAACCCCGTTATCGATGTTGACCCCGCCCTGTGGAAAACTCTAGTAATTTGGACTGACATTACTTCAGCCCCCCCCATTTGCCTTTCACGGGAAAATCTTGTGTGCTATTGTTTTCCCTAAAATGAACCATCAGTAGATTCAGTCAATATTCGTGGGTAATTAGAGTTTTGCGGAGATTTATTTATAACACTATTGTAATGTAAACTTGGGGAGAAGGTTATTCATATTAACTTGATGTAACCGAATGGAGCTTCCCGTAGCTTTATTTATATTGATATTAATTGTAGTTTTTTATTAAGTTATCATAGAGTGTTTTACCAACTCTCACTTGTGAGATATTTTGCTCAACGTTAATACCCTTCAGTCAAACCCACCTCGGACCAAGACAAGTATATTCTAGGCACACTTAGTGAATGTCGAATAACAAATGCGTTTTATCCTCACCTCTATCTAAAAAATATATGCAGATGATCGATACAAAGCCAACCCCTTCCAGCTATGATAACAAAGCCAGCCCCTTCCAACTCTATGGAGTGTGATTTTTAAGTTTCACGATAATAGTATTTCTAAAAAAATACACGTAAGATCACTTCATAAGACTTGGTGTGTACAAAGGTAGGTGATCAAAAGTAGATACCCTGGTCAGTCAAACCCACCTCGTACAAGGACAAGTAGAGTCTAGAGCACACTTAGTGAATGTCGAATAACAAATTCGTTTTATCCTCACCTCTATCTAAAAAATATATGCAAGATGATCTGATAACAAAGCCAACCCCTTCCAGCTATGATAACAAAGCCAGCCCCTTCCAACTCTATGGAGTGTGATTTTTAAGTTTCACGATAATAGGATTTCTAAAAAAATACACGTAGATCACGTCATAAGACTTGGGTTATCAAAGGTAGGGAAGTCAAAAGTAGATTAGGTTGTTGACTCTTATACGGGTCCCTCATCCTTTGATGTTTACGTTTTTCAAGATAATCAAATCCTTTGTGAAAATGTGTTATATTTGGTATTAAATTAATAAGTATACGAACACAAGGATACCTACCACATTACTTTATACCACATTTCCTTATCTTAAATGAGTCGCGTCCTATGGCACAATATTTAAAATATCTCATTCAGTAATTTACTAATATTTTGAAAACAATTCTGAGTTTCTGTGCGAGTTCGTTGCAACGACAGCGGTCTTAATACACCTTGACCTGTCATAGCGTTATGCTTTCCAACCAAAGGTAGCACATAGGGATTGTGACATGCCGGCCTGGTAAAATTTAGAAGACTATGATGTTGTTGTACTGAACTAGTACCTGAAGTATATTTTTCTTGATTTTGTATTCAAATATTAGAAAATAACTAAAAGAGATGTGCATTTATTTCTTAATATCGTTTTATACATCAGATTTTCTGAAACCCGATCTTTTCTTCTGATCAAAACGTCAAGTGTTTGCTTTTGATTTGCATTCGACATCGATACGTAAATTGACTTATCTGTTGTGAGCGATCACATATATCGGTGTTATTAATATAAACGCTATCGCAACAGAGAATTTTATATGTTTGTATAAAGATACAGTATTTGTTAGTTTGTAATGTTGAAGTTTGTTTATTTATACCATGTAAACTGCTTCTACTGTAGATTTGTTCACGTAAGTGCTGTTGGGGACCCTGTACCTTAAGCCAAATGTGTGTACTCTGTGAGCGACCGCAACCGATCACAGATTAGATCCGTCAATGGAACTGGATGTAAGGTATACGTTCTTAGTGGTTTAGAACGGTAGTTCAAGAAGCCAATCATGTTAGTGGGTTTCAAAAGTTATCAGGCAGAAATTCCACATTCAATCCCGAATACCGTTAGTTTATCTCATAGGAGAGATAACTTTAAACAGTCAGTTGCAATCAATTCCAAATTCTATTCTTTCATGCATAGCATTATTGCGAATATTCTGTCATTGAGATATAATAAATAAAACGAGAACAACACCGATGAGCTGTCAGCGTTTGTTTGTTTGGTGCATTTATTCTTTTTCTCTCCTCCATTGAGAAGTAGAATGGTCGGGATATGTTTGAAATGGTATAGCATTTTCTTAATGCATTCACTAGCTTTGGATGATTTGTCGTTTTATTTGTTCTTTAACAACCATGGGTAATGCGAAACAGAAGCATTGGTAACATTAGTGTTATGGATTGGAACATGCGTTTATATAGAGGGCTTAAGGATGGCGTGTTACTAGACACGACGACTCTATCATACTCAGATCTGTGTGGAATTAAGAAAATTACATATGGTTACCATTCCTCTCCAAATTGTTCATGCTCCGTCATGCAATTTCCGTAAAATTTTCTCTAGAGAGCGAGAGGTTATTACATAACAAGAAAAAAAGAATGGATATTGCCACCACTGAGGTCACTGCATGACGAAAAAGTGTATATAATTTACATTTAACAAATTTGCCTTACAAATACACAATTTGCAACCATTACACAGTGGCGGAATTAAGAGTCAGCAGTGTCAGCAGCTGCTGACAGGGCATCCTAAAATATTGCTCTCAGGGCCCCCTCGGACACACCTTAGTCGCACTAAAGTGCGATATTGCGTTGCTGACGATAAAGGGGCCCACTTTAAGCTGCTGACAGGGCCCTTTCCTTAAATCCGCCACTGCCATTACATTCGGATTTAAGACTCACTGTTTAATAATTAAACCAGCATCGCTTTAATGTTCATTGAAATTTCATAAAATACTGTAAGCGAGTACTAAGCGATCTTTTACCCACTAACATATGCTTGATGACTAAATGAACAATTGTAATCCAAGCAACAAACTTTCTCTGTCCTCCCACGTATTACTCTTGTGTTAATTCTCTCCAGTAATGGCCCTAATGCAAGTTCTATGAACATACTATAGCCCATATTGAAATCTACAAAAACATCTAAAGCTGATCTTTGCGACGGTAAACTTTCTGGACAAATCGCATGTCGGACGATGTTCTTATTTTTTAAGGATCATTTTATAACCGATGGTCGCCTTGCATTCTCCATGCTGTGAAGAATATGTAGTAAAGGACTTGGGTTATCCTATGGTTAAGTATGGCTCTTCGATGTCTTTGGAATACACAAGTTCTGCAGCAATAGCATGAATAACCGTCTATAACTGGGAAACTTTAAAGCTTTCGCACGACCAAGACGTTATGTACATCATAGTCAACAAGGAAATCCCTTATTTTTATATCTATAATTTTTTTCAAAATGCACTTATTTCAACATTTTAAGAAACACCTGATATTACACTGCCCTTATGACGTTATACCTCATTGAAAAACTCCTTGCTATTTATATCATATACACGCAATAGCTGTCTCTGTCAAAACAGAACTGCGGAATCCCATACATGCAAATTGTAATCTAACAAAGTTTCCCCTTTAGGGTTACGTATAGAAATAATATTATCTCACAAATGTCAGGATGCTATAACAATATTTGTTCAAAAGTGTAATTTTTAAAATGAAAAAGTAAAATCCTTTTTTATAGAAGTCGTGATGATTTTCAAGACGTTGGGATATTGTATAGTCCTGTGTGTGTGCGGGGATGGATCGTATAATTGCCACCTTGAATGCAAATTGATTCAAGCTTCAGGGTGCCATTATTATTTGAAATGCAGACATCATAAATCACTCCCCATTGCGTACATAAGCTCGGGTTCAATCAATTAAGTCTCGGATATAGAATCAATTTATGCCAGTTAGCGGGTCTATTTTAACGGGAATTATACACATTAAGGCCAAGTGCACAAATATTCAGTAGGCATCAATTACACCGTCATCAAAGTAAATTATAGTCTTAACAGAAATGTGTAGAAATGCTTAATGATTTCATATAACATTTCAGTACATTAGGTCTTCTGTACCCCCCCCTCTGTTGGTGCATAAAGGGAGATCCAAGTGGACTCTTCTTCTAAAACCACTTTGTCGTTGAATTGTTTACTAAACTCTGGTCATGATGCGGGTACATCAACACGACCACATCACAGAAAAAATGAAAATCGTTATCCAATTCAAACTGGCGGTACCAAAACCGATTTTTGTGACGCACAGAGATTTCTTCCGCTCAAAAATGAAAAATCACTTTCCCGAAGGACTTCTTCCATACAATTTGGCTCATGATAGTAGGACATAAATTGAATTACATTGCTGAAAAAAAATAAGAAGTTACTCCAGTACGGTTTAAGGGGCAAACCAAATTTTGAATAGCGCCAGTATTAAATCGCAATTGATTTTTTTCCCCACCAAAATATTCACAAGTGATATTTAGGCAATTAATCAAAATCTTGAGCAAAATAATTTAGCGTTAAAATGACGCGCGAAAAACGAAATCCTGGATCCACATGGACCTCCTCATGTACTTAAAAGTGCTAAAGATGAAACTCGCATTTTTTGAAATCGGAAACATGGTTCGTTCGTTCGTGCGTGCAAGTCCAAAATCACAGTGGAAGATCCGTCTTTAACCAGAAAATGATAGTTTCATCATCCATTTTGATCAGGCCTGGAATTCCTCTTGGGGACTTGTAGACCTCACAGACAGTCATCTATAATGTGGCTAATGGTTTGTGGCTCTCCACAATCGCAGTTTGGTGAAAGTTCTTCTCCGATCTTGTGAAGGAAGTTTTTTGTACGACCAACGCCAGTCTGAGTCTGCTGAGGTTGACCCATGCTTTCCTATCAAAGTCACAGCCTTTGGGCTTGCTAGATGGGCTGTCCCAAACTGCTTTAGGTTCAAGTAGAGGATGGCCATTGCTCATCCCATCTGTCATTGATTCGGGATGATCGATAGGGATAACGTGACTGCAGCTTCTGGATTGAGTAGCAAAGTACGTGATTCCGTGGAATCCTCTGATTCTCAAAGGGTGTTGGTGGGGGATTAGGCTACCAGGTTCATCACATTTCTTGGCGAGCTTGATCGTCTGAAGGTTCCTCCTAAGGTTTGCAGGAGCTATGCCAGACAGGAATTGGAAGATATTCTACAGGCTTCGCCAAAAGGCAACCACTAACAAGTCTCATTGCATCATTCAGAACGACATCAATCTTGTGTGAATGTACACTGTGACTCCATACTGGTGTGCAGCGTATTCAGCAGTGGAGTATGCCAATGCAACAGTTGATGTATGTAAGGTGTCAAAAGATGCACCCCATCCAGTCCCGGCTAGCCTTCTGAGGAGGTTGACACGAGACTGCGACTTGGCAGCGACTGCCTTGGTGTGTTGATTGAAGTAAGGCTGCGGTCCATTGTGACGCCAAGGTACTTCGGTGTTGGGTCATGTGACAGTTTTTCTCCATCTAGAGTGATGTTTAGTTCTCTTTTTGTGGAAAACAGAGCTGACGGTCTTGGGTTTGCTGATTTTCAAGTGCCATCGGTGGAAGAATTGGCTTACAGTGGTAAGAGAAGCTTACAGAAGATTAGCTGTATTATAATTAATGAGCCAATCAGATAGTTTGTCAGAATGTGGTAGGTTAGACTTTATGGATTTCGCCACGGAAAGTGACCAGAACAATACTCAAAGCTGACACCAAATAACAACGGTTCAGAGTCCACATCATTATTTGAAAAATTTTAAACAGGTCAATTTAAGTCACAAAAATAAACGGAGCAAATTCTCAAGCACTTATCTGACACACAAAATAACAGTTCAAAGTCCACATCATTATTTGATCAAATAACCAATTTTCATAGCTAATAATGTTCGTGTTTTCAAAACATGTTGAGAAGATTATGTAGTGAAATGTTTGCCATTGTCATAGCAAATTTAAAATCATGACACGGAAATCAAAAGTCTAGCATAAAGCATGCGATCCAAAAAAAATGAGTCATTTGTCAAACAAATTCAATTCAGTGTATGCGCCATTTTCTCGGCATCATTTTACTGAAAACTCCATCTCAATTGGTCTAACAGTTCCGGAGACATGGTAGTGTCAGTTTCACTCATAACCATCAAATAAAATAAAAACAAATCAATTTCAGTCACCAAAATAAACAGTTGGAGCAACTTATCAAGCATTGATGTATGTTTTTTCTGACACAAAATAACAGCTCAAAGTCCACATCATTTGTTCAGAAAATAGCTATAAAGCGGGTTTATTTGATCAATTGTTTTAAAACCTAATAAGGTTCTGGGTCCAAGACATGTTGAGTACATTATGTAGTGAAATGTTTGCCATTGTTATTGCAAATTTAAAATCATGACACGGAAATCAAAAGTCCAGCATAAAGCATGCGATCCAACAAAATGACTCATTTGTCAAACAAATTCAAAATTCAGTGTATGTGCATTTTCTCGGCATCATTTTACTGAAAACTCCATCTCAATTGGTCTAACAGTTCCGGAGACATGGTAGTGTCAGTTTCACTCATAACAATCAAATAAAATGAAAGGTTAAGCTTAAAATTAGCTGTATCTCAAAATAAAATTGCTAGCGACAAACGACTCATTTAGCTTTGATCACATCACGTGTCATTTCTGCAGTTTCTTTGACAGGTCAGCCGCTTAAAGTGGAAACCTACGTTTAGCGATAACCTTACGCACAGTCACGTTTTCGGTTCCTATAAAACGTCGCGGTATCATACGTGGAACGTGACTCTAGGACTCGACAATAGCTGAGATGACCCTATCCCCCTAATATTTTCTCTAAGAGCCGACCATGCGTAACCCTTAATGGATGTAGTGGGTGTGTAGTTGTTTGCGTAAGCACGTGGATGGATGTTTGTGTGTGTGTGTGTGGTGTGTGTGTGTGTATGTAATTGGGCGGTTTCTTGTTTAAAAAGCCACACAAGTTAAAATCATCATACAAGTAAATTTGTATAACTAAACGAACACGTTTCTAGATATTTGAATATTTTAGGGCGCCATGCTATCTTTTAACATTTCCCTATTATGACGGCTGTCTATAGTTTCTTGATTCTTGATTCTTGATAAGTTCTTCCATAAGCACAAGCTGCGGTCCGGAAGGTGCAAGTGCATGTGGTCCAGTGAGAGAAACTCAAATTCCAAAAATAAACCAAATAAAAAAAAATATGGTTGCGGTGCGGGTAAAAAACTTGAAAGCTTGGGCAGACTACATCGTTTCCCCTTGATGAGTAGCTGGCAACTGCCGATTACGGGTGCTGCTGCTGCTACGTTAAAAGCCTCTGGTGATGATGCATACCTCTGTTTGCAGGTTAGCATTCCCCGTGGTATTATACGTGGGTAAAAGGAATATTTGTACACATCAAGGTTGACCAGTTGATGGTGGTATCTGATTTGATGTGTCCTCTTCCTGGTCTTGTATTGAGTGTGATTGGATTAGCTAGACGATGGCGACAAGCCATTATAATTTTGTAAAAACATGGATGCCGTGTCATAACCCCCCTGCGCTGTCAAGATGTCCCACTCCAACTTGTTGTCAGGTCAGTACCTAACCGTTTGCTTATAATCCCAAGTGGAACCGTGCATCCTGTCTCTTGCACACCCTCCACTTATCACGCTGTGTGTGTAGGATTCCAGACAGATGCAGCATATTCCCCACTTGTGGTCTAACAAGACACTGGTAGGCTTCCTCTTTAACCGATGGATCACATGTTTCAAGATTACGTCTAATGAGGCCGAGTGGGGGGGGGTTTTTCTTGAAGCTTTTTTCTGATGTTAGCGATGTGTTTGCTCCATAATAAGCGCACATGTTTTTTTCAACTCTTACGTGCGCTTGGCCATCTCCTGGTAAGAAAATAAAATATTCATCCTTGTCCACCTGAAGAACTAATAGTTTAAAATTCCCAGTCCAAATCTACCTCCCACCCGAGTTTAGGACACACATAGTGTCTTGCCTTTGAATTGCCATACATACTGGAAAGCAATGTGATTATACCAGTTGGAAATATATTTTGATATCGTTGACAAAATCTAACACATGATTTCATGTCTTACCATGCACGTGTGACTAAATTCTGAACGAAAATATTTATTCATTTGGGCATTGACCGAACTGACCATCAGATATAAACTGTCGCAATCAGAACATACTATCATTTTGATCGGTCGATTGAGTCATTATGTTTTTTTCTGTCCTTTCAACGAGAAATGCCCCGTATCAACAAAATTCTCATATACATATCATTGTGTGAACCCCTATCAGAAACTTTACTTTATCAACGACTCTGTTTAAGTAATTACCCGGAAAGGTATTTTGGTTTAATTTGTAAGAGTTCCATGGCTGCCGTAGAGATTTACCTATAATCTTATGACAGCTTGAATTTTATGGGTCAATAATATGTTAAGCACCACGATCTGATTTTTTGATGATGAGGAAAATAAGAGAGCTGAGTGCCATAAAATAGAAAGTACGTTTTGTATTTCTCTCTAACATCCTAACTGGTTTTGTGTCCATTCACCCCTACCTCTAAAATGAGAAAAAAATCACCAAACGCTTCAGGTATTTATGGAAACGAATGAAATGACCTAATCCATGCTAAGGTACTCCAAATTCCAGGGTTAGGTCGGTGGTTGAAACCCCGTTAAAAATCTATGTTGAAGAAAGCCTAATGGACAAAAAATCTTAATAATTGGACATGAAAATTACTTCAGCCGTTGCCTTTCACGGGAAAATCTGTGTGTTCGATTGTTTTGCCCAAAATGGAAAATCAGCTATATTAAGTCAATATCGGGAAATTCGAGGTTTGCTGAGATTTATTTATAACACCTTGTAATGTCAAATGTGTGGGGGGAGTATTGATCCATAACTTGGATAGTAACAGAATGGAGCTTCCTGTAGCGTATTTATATTGATACTAATTTGTATTATTAATGTGTATCATAAAGGTTGCACAGCTCTTACTTGCGAGCTCTGTGCTTAGACGTTAATAATACCCTGTCAGTCAAACCCACCTAGGACAAGGACAAGGACAAGGATATCCTAGAACCACACTTAGTGAATGTCGAATAACACAATGCGTTTTATCCTCCCTACCTCTAAAAAAATATATGCAAGACGATCTGATAACAAAGCCAAGCCCTCCAACTCTATCGAGTGTGATTTTTAAGAGTTTCACTATAATAGGATTTCTACAAAAAAATACACCTAATAGCAACGTCATAAGACCTGTTTATCAAAGGTAGGGAAGTCAAAAGTAGATTAGGTTGTTGACTCTTATACGGGTCGCTCATCCTTTGATGTTTACGTTTTTCAAAGATAACACACCCTTTGTGAAAAGGTTCTATATTTGGTATTAAATTACTAGTTATAAGAACACAAGGATACCCTACCACTTTACCTTATACCCCACATTTCCTTAATGTAAAAAGAGTCGCGTCCTACACACATATTTTTACATATCTCAATTCAGTAATTTACTAATATTTGAAAACATTCTGAATTCTGTGCGATTTTCGGTACAATGTCTCTACAACGGTCTAATACAACCTTTGAAATGACATAACGTTTTCTTTCCGATCAAATGTAATGCACACGGGATTGTGCTTTCATAAATTGGTGACATGCCTGCCAGGTAAAGGGTAGAAGACTATGATGTTGTGTACTGAACTATACATGAAGTATATTTTTTCTTATTTTGTATTTAAATATTATAAATTTTTTATTTTTTTTATTTTTTTTATATTATCTAAATAGGTTTTAATATACATCAGATTTTCTGGAACCCGATCTTTTCTTCTGATCAATAACGTCAAGTGTTTTTTGCTTTTTCTTTGCCTTCGACATCGATAACGGAAATCTGTTTTGTGATCGGATTCACATATATCGTGCTATTAATATAAACGCTATCGCAACAGACGAATTTTTATGTTTGTATAAAGATACAGTATTTGTTTATGTTGTATGTTAAGTTTGTTTATTTATATACCATGTAAACTGCAGCTACTGTACATTTTCACGTAAGTTGTGTTGGGGACACTGTACCTTAAGCCAATTTGTGGTTCTTTCTGTGACCGATCCAGAGTAGATCCCGCCAATGAAACTGGATTTTAAGGTATAACTTCTAAGTGGCTTAGAACTGCAGTTAAGAAGCCAATAATGGGGTAGATTTCAAAGTTGTTAGGCATAAATCATTCAATATCCGAATGGCGTTGTTAAAAGGTGCAACGAGAGATTTCCCATACTAGGTGTCCCTAAAAAATCGAAATTCCTGTTTTTTGGCCCTAATGTTAAAGCTTCCCTCAAATTCCCTATATGAAAGGATTTAAGCTAACAATGTTTTGGTTTGCTCCAAAAATTGGTGGAATTTACTTTCGTATCAGGAGCCAAATAACAAAAATCAGCCTATGTCTTATATATTGAAAAAGATGTTACAATACTTAATACATTTAAAAAAAATTTTTCTCTCTTTTTAAGAATTTCTGTAGCATAATTAAATGGAAGAAATCTAACTGAGTATCTAATCTATTTCAAATTACTATTATGACACACAATATTTTGGTGCCTCAAAATCTCTCGTGCACCTTCAAATTTTATCCCATAAGGCAGAGATAACTCTAAACAGTCAGTCGCAGCAATTCCAAATTCTATTCTTTCCTGCATAGTAGTATTGTAGAATACCGTGACATTGAAAGACATAACAAATAAAACCGAGAACAACAATGATGAGTCTGTCAGCGCCTGTTGTATTTGCGCATTTTTTCTTTTTCTCTCCTCCATTGAGAAGCAGAATAGATGGGGATATGTTTGAAATGGTATAGTAGTTTTCTTAATGACTACTAGCTTGGACGATTTACGTTTTATTGTTCTTTAACAACCATGGGTAATGCGAAACATCAGCATCGGTAACATTAGTGGTCTGTGATTGGAACATGCCGTTTGTATGATGGTTAAATCTGACTCCGAATTTCGAAATATTTTTTTGGTGTGTGATAATAAAATGTCAACTAGACTAAAGATAGTCCCTAAAATGCACAATTCCCGAATTTGAGATCAATCGGATTTTTCGTTTTGAATGCAGTAAACATTTATGTGTAGTATTACTCCCATAGATACTGTGTATAAACAAAAAATTTTATAACAAAGTTGTGAGTTTCCTTATATTAAGAATTCGATTTAAGCTTAGCAAACAACACATTTTGTTTGGAAATTGATGGCGCCATCCTCGGAATCTCTGACCGCCTTTAAGGAGGCCGTTACTAGACACGATTACTCTATCATACTCAGATCTGTGTGTACTTACAAACACAGAAAATTGTATGCATTATGGTGAAAATTCCTCCCCAAATTGTTCGTGTTCCGTCATGCAATTTCCGTAAAAATGTATATAGAGGAGCGAGAGGGTAGTATAACCAAGAAAAAAAATGGATATTGCCATCGCTGAGGTCACTACAACACGAAGTTACGAAATGACCCAATACTGCAACCATACATTCGGATTTAAGACTTAGTATATTTAATTAATTAAACCAGTGTCCTGTAATGTTCATTGAACATTTCTTAAACTACTGTAGCGAGTAGTGAGCGATCTTTTACCCACTAACACATACGTGATGACTGAATCAACAATTGTAATCCAAGGCCAAACAAACTTTCTCTGTCCTCCCACGTATTACTCTTGTATTAATTCTCTCCAGTAATGACCCTAATGGAACTACGAACATTACTAAGCCCATATGAAAATCTACAAAAATCTCATAGCTGTCTTTGTACGGAAACGTTCTGGACAAATCGCATCCGACGATGTTCTTGTTTTTTAAGGATCATTATAACCGATGGTGCGCACACACGCCGAAATAACGAGAAAGTGCTTCTCCATGCTGTTAGAATTGTGTAATGGACTTGGGGTATTCCTGCATTTCAAGCGAAATTACGTTAAATAATTCACCAAGGTAGGGTCTCGAGTCTTTGGAATACACAATTGTGCAGCAAGAGCATGGATAACAATTCATAACTGGGCAAATTTAAAGCTTTCGCATGACCAAGACTTGAGTACAACATAGGCAACAAGGAAAATCTTATTTTATATCATTAGTGTGTGTTTCAACATGCACTTATTTCAACATTTTCAGAAGCACTGATGCTACAATGCCCTTATGAATATACATCATTGAAAAAAAACTCCTGATATGGCTCCAGATCACATATGCACGCCATAAGTGTCTCTCTGTCAAAACAGAACTGCGGAATCCCATAACATGGAAAATGGTAATCTAACAAAGTTTCCCCTTTTAGGGTTAAGTATAGAAATAATATATCTCACAAATGTCAGGATGCTATAACAATATTGTTCAAAGATGTAATTGTTTAAATGAAAAAAAAAAAGGTAAAATTCCATTTTTTTATAGAAGGTAGGGATGATTTTAAAGGAGGTGGGTTATTGATAGTATGGGGGTGGGCCTGGCGGGAATGGAGTTCAAGTAAACTGACGAATTATTCACATTTTTAACATTGCAGCTGAATGACGACTTGTTTCGTTACATTCCCTGTCCAACGAGTTACATAATAGCCTTTGTTTTCAAAACTAGTGAACCGTATCAGACGAAAATTGGACACAAACGCGAGGATTGCATTATTTTGGGACACCCGTAGTAAGGCACCTTGATGCCAAATGATTCAAGCTTCAGGGTGCCATTAATATTTGAACCAATACAAATTATAAATCACTCCACGTTGCGTTACATAAGCTTGGGTCATTCAATTAAGGCCTCGGATATAGAATCAATTTTTTTCCAGTTAGCGAGTCTATTTTAACGGAAATTATACCCATTGCAGGTTCAAGTGCCATAAATATTAATACACCGTCATCAAAGTAAATTATAGTTTTAACAGAAGTGTAGAGAAATGTACTGAAATGCGTAATGATTTCGTATAACATTTAAAAGTGCATTAGGTTTTCTGTACTCCCGTTGGTGCATAAAGGGGATCCAAGTGGACTCGTCTTCTAAAACCACTTTGCCGTTGGATTTGTTTACTAAAACGGTGGTCATTGATGGAGTACATCAACACGACCTCATATGAGGGGAAATTCAAAATGGCGGCCCCAAAACGATTTTTGTGACGCGCAGCGATTTCTTCCGCCCAAAAATGAAAAATCACTTTCCCGAAGGACTTCTTCCAAACAATTTGGCTCATAATAGTAGGAGATAAATTAAATTACATTGCTGAAATAAAAAAAAAGAAGTTACTCCAATACGGTTTAAGGGGCAAACCAAATTTTGAATAGCGCCAGTATAAAAAAAAATGGCCGACTTGATTTTTTTCTCACTATAATATGCGCAACTGATATTAAGGCATTACTTAAAATCTTGGGCAAAATAATAATAATTAATAGCGTTAAAATGACGCGCGAAAAACGGAATCCGGCATCCACATGGACCCTTCTTATGCACTTAAAAGTGTTAAAGATGAAACGCGTATTTTTTCACATCATGGCCGCTCTGTCTAATTGGCTTGCTTTATTCATATGGTGTAATTAGCCAACCGGAAACATGCTAAGAAAAGCTTACAGAAGATTAGCTGTATTATAATATAATGAGCCAATCAGATATGCTGTAAGAAAGGTGGTAGGTAGACTTTATGGGTTTAGCCACGGAAAGTTGACAGAACACATACTCAAAGCATGACACCAAATAACAACAGTTCGGGGTCCACATCATTTATTTAGAAAATTTTAAACAGATCAATTTAAAGAGACATGAGGAGATTTCCAGAAAGAAGCGCCCCCAATTTTTTTCAAACCCGGGTTTTTTGCATATTTGGAATGCTTTCCAATGTATTAGATCACACCTGAAGTGAATAAGCCGAATACGCCGTCTCTATGTAATAATATGATGATTTAGTACTTTCTAAGTACGGTGTTCTATGGGGACAATTACGTTAGGCAGGCAAGTTCAAAACAAGGTTTGCTGTTTCCTATTAAAACCGTCGCGGTGATCATTACGTGGGAATGTGACTCTAGTACTCGACATATCTGAGATGACCACTTATTCAAGTTTCCCACTAATATTTTTCTCCTCAAGACACCGACTCTCATGCGTAACCCTTATGGATGTAGTGGGTGTGTAGTGTGTTTTATAGTGTAGCACGTGTATTGTGTGTGTGGGTGTATTTGTATGTTGTGTCTCTTTCCTTTAGAAAGCCACCCAATTTAAAAAGAATTACACAAAAATTTTTGTATACTAAACGACACGTTCGAGATAATCTGAATATTTTGGGGCGCCATGCTGTCCTTAATAATTTTCCCTATTGTGACAGGCTGTCTATAGTAAAGCATTAGCCCCTCAGTAGTTTCTAGTATTTGAAAGCAGTTCTGAAATGTTTGTTTTGAATCATTTTCTAGGCAAAACCTTGTAATTAAGTCTATACAGTCCTATATCTGAAATGTTTATTACTCTTTTTTCCCTGGAGAAGGCGTCCTTTCGGACCTAACATATAGCTCGTTAGACAAGAGCAACCGTGCTGGTAATATGGGAAGGTCGCCGGTTCGAATCCGCCAAGCGAACATGTTGTTGTTTTTTTTCAAAAGGTCAAGAGAATGCACAACGATTTATTTTCAAAATTTCAAAAAACGGACCTTAGTTTTTCAGAGGATATGTGCTATAGGGAGGAATAAATGGTTGATTGATAAGGATTCTTACGAATTAAAGTATGAGGACAGGATTATTGCTCTCTCAGGACCTTAGTACAGTGGCAAAAAGTATTTCGTTTAAAAAACACAGTCCGTCTACTTAAGGTGTGTCATTTTAAATATTATATACATCTCTTCTTTTGTTGCAATAGATTTATTTTTTTTAAATTTTACTTTTTGAACTTTCTTGTCAAATGTTTTCTAACTTTGATTCAAGAATATTGCAGTATATTCTCTGGAATTCAACCTTTGATTTGTATAAATGGCCATTCTGTAGCGGTTTTTTATTTAATATTGTTAATACAGTCCTGCCTTGCTGCAACACAAATAATAAGATAAACGCGGTGGCATGAGCCTGACAAGACTTTTATTTTCGTCCCGTTACTACCCCTCTTTTTGATTCAAAGGCGATGTTACGATCATGGCAGGTCATCTAATTGCGATTTATAATTTAAATAATCCCTTCACCCAGGCGGTGTAAAAGCACCGTTTCCCTAGTGTAATTCTTTTGTTTGAACTGTCCAGTATTTTTGCGGAAGTGGCCTAGCCATTTCCGGAAAATAGTGAGCAGTGCACAAAGGAGAAAACATATAATGAATTGAAAGAATAGGCTAAACGTATCTATTCCTAACGTCCCTAGAGAAAATCTGACGAAAAAATCAACCGCAAAAAAAGGGGTAGCAGTTTTTAATTTTTCGTTTAGATCTAAGGGCACTTTACCCCTTACCCAAGACAAAGGGTCCACGTCGTGATTTTTTGGGGTTCCAAAGTGCATTTAAATGCAGTTAAGGGACGTACGTAGAGTCATAAGGATAATATGGGACGCTAGAAACGTTGTGTAATATTTTTCCTTCAGCCACTAATTGCCACTTAGTAAAACAATATGAATTATTCTGGAAAATAAAATATCACAAAATGACCCTTTGATATTGATTACCAAACAATAACAAACCCCTAAATAATCGATCAGCATGAAACATGTGGCTGCTAAAAAGGAAACGGTGATCTGATTTGTATGCAGCCTCGTTGATCAACAAGCCTTAAGATAAGCGGTCCCAAACATACATGGATGCTTTTTATTACTTTTTTCATTATGACATTAATAAATTTGACTGGGCAGTGCCGTAGCAAAAGCATACCATGTGACTCCTTATTTGTTTAGTTGAATATCAGAATCAGGTGGTCAAAGATAGCGCTTCATTACATGTAAGTTAGTTGTCCTATATGTTTCAAGTTTAATTAAGAAGATATTAAATTAATTAAAGCAATTAAAAGGCTGGCCTTTATATTGTCAATTTTATTAAGAGATACTGGACTAATTAAACTAACATTCATTTTAATGGCACATAAACGGTTCAATGTTATTAACCTATTAAATTAGTCCCTTGATCGCAGATCAAAGTGAATATTGAGCAACACATACCGCAACCATTTTGGAATTAGATTGGACTAATTCTCCTCAAGAACTCAAGCCAAGTATACGTTATTAGGAAAGTTAACTATTAAACATAAAGTACTGCAGTAGTATTGCCAGCCAATTATTATGAGTGGCATGGTTCAACCGATGGCATAGTAATGTTAAAATCTCTTAGATTCTTAAAAAATATCTGTACAAAACAATCTTCACAAAAATGGTCTAATGAGACAAGACATAGTTATTTCAGCATACCACTGTACAACGTGGTTTGAAAGAACTTCCACGACATATTCGATATTGATCAGAGCGCAGAATAATTATTGGATGTCTTTGGTCAATCGTATTACGGGCACATTTTCACGATACAGACTGCTGCTGTGAGGCCGCAGCAAAAAATTAGAGCTAAACAGTTGAGATCATTTCAAGGAAATGTCAGTGCTATTTGGACGCCCACAGTTCCTTCCAAACACGACGTGATTTACTTCACTTGAATCTCGGTAAAATTTGACACCCATTATGCATATGGACAATTATTATTAGATGCCTGTGCCTGTACGGCGCGATGACCAGTGAGAATCTCCGTTGTTTCTTTTCCGTGCCCTCTTTTTGTCTGAAAACGCATGAATTGTGTAATATGCGTAGATGTGGGAAAATGGTGAATTGTTAATGGCCAACCACCTTTCCCTGTTTTTCTTTCGAGGTAGTTTTTATTTTTTGGATATCAAACCCTGTCCTCTTAAAACACTGTCCCTCCTCAAGCGTATCACCATTGTATCATCATTATCATCATCACACGTCTTCGTCGTCATCATCATCAATCATCAACATCGTCATCATCATCAATCCTCACTCTCATCAATCCATCATCATCATCGTCACCTTGTACAATTCATCTGTAACATGCTTGCAAACCGTAAGCGCCTGAATATTATTGCAAGACCAGTGATGGGCAGAGTAGCCGTCTGCTTCGTCTGAGGAACGGGAGTACCCCACAAAGATCTGTACTGGCTCCTATGCTGTTCAACTTGTATATTCAGCTATTACCTAAACCAACATCTAGACAATATGGCTAATGGCTACGCGCACGATCCTTGCCCGCCTCCACTCGGACAGCAAACTGGCAGAAGTAGAAAGCACCGTAGCTACCGACATGGCCCTACTTGCAGCATATCTCAAGACCTGGATACTGAAGCTGAGCGAAGCCAGAACCACGCTCTACTTCCTACGGCCTTCCACCTCAACACCATAGAGGCTCATCGTCAGCTTGCAAATCAACCTCAATTGAGCACCTCTGCCATACATTCCCATCACCAACCTACTTGGAGTGAAGCTTGATGACCGGCAGCTACTTACCGGCAGCACCTCGAGTCCGTAGGCCCCCGCCAAGGTAATCGTTCGAGTAATACCTCCTGTCCCCGACTTGATGGATCTTCATGGGTGCCAGCCCAACTAGCCTATACGCACCACTGCCTTGCCTCTGGTCTACAGCACGCTGAATATGCCGCCCCACACAATGGTCAACTAGCTCTCACAGCAAAGAATCTGGACACAGTACTCTCTCAACGAGACCTTGAGAACCAACACTGGCTGCCTCCGTCCTACTCCGTCTGAATTCCTACCAGTGGTTTCAGTGCATTGCACCTTCATTACTATCGGAGGAACACCATACGCACCAACAGTGAATAAGGCCCGCTGGACAACAAGCCCCTGCTGCATAACAATGCAAAGAATCACACACTCGGTAGACAGAGACTGCGCTCTCGCCGACCTTCCTGCCGACATTCTGCTAAAACTCTCCAGTTCCCCATTCAACATCTTACAGACAACATGGAGTACTGCCTGGCAAAGATACTCCAAGACCAATCAACTCACTACTACACCTAAGACGACTCCCACCTGGCACAATCTCCCACGCAAGGAATGGGGTCACCTAAACCGGATTCGCACAGATGTCGGTCGCTTCAATTAGCAACATGCCAGACCGATGGGGGCTGCGGCATCGCCAGCCTGCCAATTAGGTTCTCCATCACAGACTGGGGAACAACATTCTCAATGAGTGCCCTACTTTCGTCCACCTGGTGGGACACAGAGTTCTCAAACCCAACCAATCAACAGTGAGTTGGCTTACAACCCTAAACGTATTTAGCTGCTGCCTCATAGCGCAAGAAGAAGAAGAAGATCTCATCGTCCGTGTGGTCGTCATCACAGCAATCATCATCACAATCGTCATCGTCATCACCATCATTGGCATGCAAGCAAAAGGTCTGAGTTTCCCAGCCCAGGGCGAACAAATTCCTCGTCGCGTCGGCGGCGTCTCGGCGTCGTCAATCGTCGTCGAATCATCATGAGTAAGCCATAGTCCATCATCATCATCACATGATCATGATGTGATGATCACATCATTATCATGATGATGATGATCAACATCAATCACGTCAACGAGTCGTCATCATGTCATCATCATCATCATCATCGTCGTTGTCCGTCATCATCATCCATCATCGTCATTGTCGGGTCTCGCCATCGCCATCATGGCCACAAGATCTGCACTTTTTACTGGTTGAACGACTATAATAGCACTTTCTCATTCAGAACAAAATTGCGTTTAACACAACAGAAAACACACACCCGGAGTTGATTCCCACGGCATGAACCCTGATTGACCGGTCTGTAACCTTATTGTATTAATTATTAATTTTGCATTTCTATTGTTTTTGAAATTTTAACTACAACGTAGTTCTCTCCGTACACAAGTGGTATATGTATTAAACTTTCCCTGGAGATGTCCAGCGCCCGTTATGTTGAAAATTTTAATTTTATATTGTTTTGCTTGTACGAGCGAGCAACACAATGTTACGTTCAATTTTTGTTTTGTATTTCGTAATACTTGGAACGTTGATTAATAATATTTTTAGCACCTTTCAAGTATTGTAACTAATGTATTTTCATTTTTTTCTATGTATAGATCCTCTTCTTTGGGAAGCAGTGGTGGACCCCTTAATAAAGAAGATTAACTAAATAAACTTAACGTGTATAATCGAAATACTCTGAAAAGCTGTTTTAGCGGGCATTATAATGTATTTATATGTATTTATATCTCCAATAAATGGGAGTCAGAGCGTCAGAAATGTCTGTATTAACGCAGGGTAAAAGAGTCTGTAAATGTAAACCAAAAAAAAGGCTTCATTAATACTAGTTTAAAATCTTGAATTTTGACCATGTTTACCTAAAACGGAAATGTGTGTTTTCATTTCGCATTGTCTTGCATTTATGAATACACTTGTAGGAGTTGAAGTGGCGCGCAGCTGGAGCGCCACTGCTCTTGTAATTTCTCGTGGTCTTCCTCTTTCCCATGTATATGATCAAAAGCCCAGCTGTTAACGTACCTGGCGCCTGTTGAAAGCACTTTAGATGTAGCAAGTATATTGGTATTTTATGAGTTTTTGACAAGTGCGTCACTCTGCGATATAACAATCAAATATCAGCAGGATATGAAGTAATATTCAACAATGTTTGTCCCATCACAGTTGAAAACTAAGGAAACACATACAATTGAAGCATTTAAAATTGAAAGAAAGCCTGCCTCAAAGCAACATCTTCATTTTTAAACACCAATCTCATATAGCTCCTTCTACTACTACATGTAGTGCCGCTGCTAATAATACGACGTCAACGAAGAAGACAACAAAGCGACTACTACTTCGAGACGACAGCGTACCACTACCACTACTACTACTACTACTACTACTACTACTACTACTACTACTACTACTACTACCACTACCACTACCACTACCACCACCACTACCACCACCATTACTAACTTCACAAAATGGAGAAAACTGAAGAATATAATGTCTGAGTATTTAAAAATTCAAATGCTAAGTCAACGCAACAATGTAATCCAGTATATGCCTAGACTTCAAGCCTGCAGTGGGAGCCTTAGGGATAGGGTAAAATGGGCAACCGAATGAAATCCTAGTTATGAAAAGGGGAAATGTTGATGAACATGTGTACACTTAATGCCTTTAATACCCTCATATCACTGGCACGCTATCGTAGAGCTGCAAGTTGCTTGCCGACGAGGGACAATCATGGGGAACACGGCTATGTGAGGAACAAATTGACCTACAAGAAGTAATGAACTGTACTCGTAGAAGCAAATTTAAAGCAGTTCAACATTTTCATAAATAAGGCACGCAAGAGGGAATATGTACAAAATAGCGAAAGATACCTTTTTTACTTTTGTTTACTGCAGTCATTGCAGCGTAAAATATATAAATTAAGAAGAACAATCGGTTTTGTCTGCAGTCTTTGCAGCGTAAAATATAGAAATCAAGGACAACAATCGATGAAATTTAGATTTCACATTATGCCAACTTTTCATGTTTGTACATTTTGCGATGCGGATATACATTTATTACTTAACCCATCAGGTAAGAGAAAACGAAGGGAAATAAAATAAAAGATACTCCCTACAAATGTTAAACAAAGCAAATCAACAACGGATCCAGAATCTGCAGAGCGGGGGCATACGAAAGAGTTTTAACAGAATATTCATTATCAGATCTATTTTTAAAAGTAGGAATATTATTGTGTCTAGTAAACCGGCATAATGTGAAATCTAAATTTCACCGATTGTTGTTCTTGATTTATATATTTTACGCTTCAAAGACTACAGACAACACCGAGACCATAGCAGATCAGTTTAGCAGTGTCTTTGCCTAGGACAACGGAGAGGATATCAAGCTTAACCTCCCATCAAGCCCATAACCTGATATGCCTAACATCATCGTATCAGTGGATGGCGTTAATAAGCTCTTGAGGGACTTGAACATCAGTAAAGCCGTCGGTCCTGACCAAATCCCAAATAAGGCACTCAAACTTGCTGCTGACGTCATTGCTCCTATGTTAACAATAATTTTCCAACAATCAATCGACACTGGGATTCTGCCGTTAGACTGGAAAAATGCTAATGTGACGCCAATTTTCAAGAAAGGTTCCCGTTCTGACCCAGCTAACTACAGACCTGTATCATTGACCTCGGTAAGCTTTAACTACTGGAACACATCATAGATAGGCAACTTATGCAACATCTTGAGAAACATCGAACCTTGAACACCAACCAGCACGCCTTCCGTTCAGGATTATCTTGTGAATCTCAACTTAATATGACGATGGAAGACCTTACGTCAATGTTGATAACAAGATCACAACAGATATAGCAGTGCTCGATTTCTCAAAGGCATTTGATGTTGCGCCGCATCGGAAGTTAATCAAGAAACTACATTACTACGGTGTGAGAGGAAGTGACAGAACTGGATCAAGGCTTTCTTATCATGTCAGACAGACTACAAAAGGTGGTTGTTTATGCAAATCATCTACCTGGCATAGAGTGGAAAGCGGAGTTCCCAGGGGACAGTTTTGGGACCACGTTATTCCTCTTTGTTATTAAGGATATCAATAAAGCCGTTGGGACAACAACAACGTCTTTTTGCTGATGATTGCTCGTGACCGGAGGTGAGCAATTACTTCAAAAATATCTGACACATTGTACCCGACTGGGCGACAACATGGGGAATGAAGTTTAACCCCCACCAAATGTACCACTATGCGCATTTCTAGAAAAAGAAACTCGGGTAGAACTAACTTCACCATGTTAGGGGTAAACTTTGGAGAGAAAGATAAAATCACCTACTTAGGTATCATCATTCAGAATAACCTAAGTTGGAACAGCCAGACTGATTACGCTGTGGCGAAGGCAGCTCGTATCCTTAACTTCATCAAAAGGAACTTCTATTCGGCCTCCTATTTGTGAGGGCACATGTGGTCCAGTGGATTAGCGCTCGGCCCGCACGCCAAAGGTTGTGGGTTCGAGCCCCGCTGGGGCCAATGTGTTTCGCCCTTGAGTAAGGCGCTTTACCTCAATTACCCCTCTCTAACCAGGTGTATAAATGGGACCGGCCTTATGCAATGTCTGGGATGTCCAGACCTCGCTGTAGATGAGGTGTGGCGATCCCCCTACAGCACATTATATGAGTAGAGTGTAGTCTGGCCCAATCGCTTCGAAAGAGAGATGGGCACTCCGTTCATGTGTACACAGGTCCGTCCCCTTTACCTTTACTTTTATTCGGCCTCCATGAAGGTGAAGGAAAAGCTGTATTCCACCTTAGTTAGACCACACCTTGAATATGGGAGCGTCGCTTGGAACCCATATACCAAGAGAAATACTAGCTTGCTGGAAAAAGTTCAGCTGCAGTGTCTAGTCCGTATGTACAATAAGGCTTACTTAAGGCCGACTCAGAGATTTCCTAGGTAGGTGAGCGGCCACTCATTCCAAAAAAATCATGTTTTTTGCATGTACATAATGCTTGTCCATATACTAATCTCGCTGTGAAATTGCTAAGCTTAAATCGAATTCCTTCATATAGAAAATCACAACTTTGTTATAAAATTCCGGATCCGGAATTTTTATTTTTTTTTAATAATTGGTTATACACAGTCATCCATGGGAACGTAATACTAACACATAAATTGTTTACTGACCTCAAACGAAAAATCCTATTTCTCTCAAATTTCGGAATAATGTGCATTTTAAGGTTACTATCTTTAGTTCTACTTACTATTTTTCATTAATTACATAAAAAAATAATTTTTCGAAATCTCTGAGTCGACTTTAAGGTCCAATGCAAAAACTGCTATCTCTTAATGATCCAACCCAATTGAAGTGAACGTCTCTTTGTTTTAGTCAAAGGAAAACTCGTGAGACCTCCTCCACATCATTGATGTGATGTAATCACATACATTGCCCTCAGGTTGGAGTAAAGGTTGTTCCACATCGGTATATCTGAAATGTTGGCCTGTTTTTTTATGGCTAGGTGAATGGGTGTCACAAAATAATTCAATACCACACGTTTTCTTGAAATAAGTCTAAAAGGTTTCCAAAACCCAACCAAGTGAAAGTATTGTTACAGCAAATTTGGTGCCCAGTAGTTATTGTGAATTGTTGTTATGCCGAATGGTCGTGTTGCGAAAAGAACACGAGCGTCATTAATCCTAGGCACAACAGCCAAAACAAACGTCTGCTGAGCTATAGTTATGACTGTCATTGTTCAATAGAGTGTCTCAACAGACCTGTATTATGTAGACGTCTGTGGAACAATTTGATATCCGGGTTTTTTAATATCAACTTTTAGAACAACAATATGTGACCGGTTAGAAGTTTTTCTGCTTAACGGTTTCAGGTGGTAATAAGAGAACCATTTAGACAAACAAAAATTTTCTACACGGTCTTCGTTTTTTCTTGGGAAATCACGAAGTAAATATCAGGGTTTAAAATGGCAGCAGTTGCCTGAGCTGATGTTGGTTGTAATCCATGCACAAGAGGGACGTTGCCTGGTGATGTGAATCCTAAGGGTTGTTTTTTCGAAGGGACATTATTCCGGAAAGTAAGTACTATGCGGTTAATTGTGAACCAAGGGCATTATTCCGAAAAAACCTAAGGTCATTGTCGCGAAAAAAAACGTACGGCGTTCATTATCCGAAAAGAAAACGGGTAGTTATCGAACAAAAAATTAGGGATTTTACGGTCCTTATTCGAAGATTAAGGGAAACCCTCACCTAAACCTAACCTAAATTCAGAATAATTGACCCTTCGGAATAAAAACCCTTATTGCATTTTCGGAATAATAAGTTTTAACTGAAATTCGGAAAAATGTTCCACGGTAAAAATAGTGTTGCCGCCAAAACTGTCCATTTGCCGACACAATTTGAAAAATTTTCTGCCTCGCTGCGCTCGCCGGGTGAAATTTTTGAACTTGTGTCGGCAAATAGATAGTTTTGTCGACACAACCAACGCCCCTGGGAGTAGCTTAACGAAGTTTTAACTGGGGAAAATATAGAATCATCGACATAAGCACACCGAATGCATTGGTGTGTGTATAGCACTAGAAAAGTTTTTAATTTCGACAATCGACAATTTTGAAGATAATTTTCACGGGCTACCTGCCGATACATTTAGATTTGCTACTCGATCCAGTTTTTATATTTTAGAGACTTAGGTTTTCAGCAGATATGCCCTAGGATGACCTTTGACTCCCCTAATTTAACCCACCGTATAAACAATAGATATAGCTCATTCATGCACTATCAGGTCAAGATTATTGCACGTAATTTGTAGCACATCAAAGGTTAGGAAGTCTAGGAAATGCTTGACGTTTGTGACCCTTAAGTGGGGAGGTACACGATGTATAGTTACCAAATGTTCCTTAAGTCTGTATAGAATACACTCTGATTGGCTATCTCGCACATGACATTTGACCCAGAACAAGGATACCGCATTTCTCCAATTTTAAAATCCTACTTAAAATCGTGCAAGAAACATTTCTAGGTATATAAACTTTCATGGATAGAAAAACTTTTAAAATAATTCCAAACAACTTGACGATCGATTTAAGACTAAAAACACAATCCCACCTTTATCCATAGACACCCACACCCCATTCTGCATCCACACCTACATTTGACTTCAATATCCATTATTGACCTTTAAGAATGTTGACCATTTCTCACCCCAAAAATAAATTGTAGCATTTTGAATATAAAAACAAAGTGACCTTTCCCTAACCACAAAATGCTGACAAACCTCATCTAAATAGTTGGCCAATTGTCTCACTGTTTTAATAAAAGGTAAACCAATTTTCGCCAACAAGTATAGGCACGAATTTTGAAAAATTAAAAATGACAGTTGTCCGACCAAAATCTTTTTACATGTGAAGATCATTTTATAAAGTAACAGCTAAAGGCCATATACAATGATAACCAATACAGCTGTAGGAGGCCCGACTCCTTCGCTTGGCAGGAAGGTTGAATTTATGAAGGAAAAGGTGACAAATATGGAAAAAAATCTTATAATCATAGGACGATGTCCTCCGATTGTTTTATCAACTGGATGGGGTTGGACTCCATTTAAGTCAATATAGATCGCACTTCACAAAAGGGATGACAGTTTACACAGCCAATATGGGCCAGCAAATGGACACACAGGGTGGTCTAAAAGAGAGAGTTTGATGAATAGTATTTTTCTACATAAAATAACATAAATTGGATTTAAATTACTCACTAGATATAACATACAGATCTCTTACTATTTGAGGAGTTTTACACAGGTGAACAAAACGTTGTGTTAAAAAAAATTGATCGAGGAAGCACAACGTGTACGTCAACATTCAGTTTGGCCACTCCTAAGCGATGTCGCTAATAATGAATTTAAAGCCACTATCAGTGATTCACCCGAAAGAGTTAAAATAATTGAAATTTGCAGGAATAGCATAAAGGTGAGGGATACGTCTGCAGAATTCTCATAAGATTAAAAATTATACAAAGTAAGATAATAGCGGTGTTCAACGATATGAATTTCCATTGAATTTACGTGATGTAGTAAGTGTCCGTACGGACAGTGATGGCTACAATATCCGATTCCTATTCTTGATACAGACATGCAAAAATCTGAATTTTATATTTTTTTTATTTTCGAATTTAGCCAATCACTGAGAGTGCCTTTAAGGTAGAGCCAAATTTAAATCCTTCCTTTGTATTTGATTATCTCCTTCCTTTGTATTTCATTATTCTCAGCTACACTAAAATTATCATACCTCTGGAATCGTAAGTTCAATACGTGGATCCTGGGTTTCTTACGGAAATCATTTTTTACCGAATTCCTATCCCACAATGCACCAACGACGTACGAGTAGATAAAACAAAATAGCGCATATATATTCTATGGTGTTTTGTGTCATACGGTCATTTTTCTGTCATAACTGTGCGAAAACCGTTTGCTGTACATAAATTTTCCCAGTAACGAGTACTCTTGATTGCCTTGTAATTTTTGCGCCACAAAATGTGCGCGTAGTGTAAAGGAGGCGCACAAAACCGCGAGCGTGCGTGGAGTGATGCATATCTACTCGTACATCGTTGGTGCATTGTGGGATAGGAATTTCGGTAAAAAATGATTTCCGGTAGGAAACCCAGGATCCACGTATTGAGATAGGGTTTCAGAGCATAAATTATTACAATCCTACTAACTTCTGTTATGATCCTTTGCATGCAATGCTATAATGCTTATAAGTTAAATCAATTGCTATAAGCATTGAACCATGTGGGCAGACTGGCAGTGTTAAATCCAAGGAGCCTTTTACAAGCACTCGATTTACCATACTCCAAAGTTCCTTTTTACGTATTGCATTACAACTGCCTTCTTAATCGATAAGGTAAGGAGTTTATAGACGAGAAAAATCAGCTGCAAAGTGCCTCGTATGGAATGTATTCCATTCCAATTCATTACCTTAGCTATATTTGTTAATGTAGACTTGCTTATGTGATGGAATCAAAAGGTATAAGAAGCTTACAAAATGCACCTGCAGACCAATTCTAACCGTTAAATAGAGTAGCGTTTTATTACATTTTAAACACTTTCTTCCAAAATATAACTTCAAGATCTAGTGTACCCACCGTACACTACACCCTAAACGGCAATGTTAGAATATTAAAAAACAACGAAAGTACATCAAAACCGTTGTCGGCACGAGAACAATACATTCAATCGACTATTATGGTGAGAAACTGTCATGATAGAATACCTCAAATGGCTAGCCCCAACTCATGTGTAGTCATGTAGATTAAACAGATAATGCAGAGCAGAGCTTTCAAAGATAAAGGATCTACTCTCTTGTATAATACGAATTTAACAATCATATATATTTTCTCTTTCTGTATTTTGTAAACATTTAAATAGAATTTAATGTGATGTTTAATGGTCCCATGATTCACACCTTGGCGTATCTTAAGTAAATGGATTCTTTTTACCAATATCTATTTTAAAGGCAATCCGTTGCCTAAACAATAAACAAGGAAAATATAAGCTGATTTTATATTAATGAAGCAAGCATGCCCGTTTCACCATCCTTAATTGCCGACGTCGTCGTCGTCACGCGAACCCTCATTAAGCTATTTTTTGTACACATAAGGACATTTCATTACAATTCTCTGTGGCATATATGAAGTTGTTTTTCTTGACGTTCCTACTCAATTGTACAAAAAGAGTAGTTAGCAGTAACTTGACAAAATATAAGTTGTAATCACTACAAAACATGAAATATGTGTGCAATCATACGATGTTTTTTGTTTTTAGTTCCCTCGTCATGGCGCTGTTGACCACTACATTTCTGAAAACGTTTAGTAACATTAGCGAAAATTCGTCAAATACTACCAAAAAACATTGGACAGAACTCGGGTTCATAGGCAGGCTACCGACGGACAAGCAAGAAGACAAGATTATTCACCAACAGAGAGGCTATTTCTGGATACAGAAGTTCTGATGGTAATGTTTAGTCATTACATTCAAGTCATAAATTTTACTGATGCAACATTTTAAAAGTTGATTATTTTTAAGTTCAAAAAATGTTTTTAATGATTTTTCATATTATATTTTGATGTTGAAAATTGATAAATGTAGATTAGTGGCGGAATATTAATTAAAGTCACAATATGAATCACAACCACGCATGCAAATTAAATTTAAATTGAAATTTATTTTGTCCGATTTTTTTTACGAGAAAGTAATTTTGCCACATTGCGATCTCTTTAAAAATATTGCATTGGACAAAAAGGTATAAAGATGTATTAAGATCGATATTTCGATGAAAAATTTGCAGGAGGGTATTTTTCTGTGACCTATTTACAACCCCCTAACTTAAACATGAGTGGCGTGCAGTTGGGTAAGTGTACTTGTATCTTTCAAGAGCTGCTACTTAGTTCAATCAGCCGGACAACTGATATGCTAAGACGTGTATAGTATGCCGACTTGGAATAAAATGCTCCGTGTTTAAGAAACATTTGATAATATGTGAGCAATACCCGCTGAAGTTGTAGTTGATGAGTACTGTCGAGTAAGCCTCGTACTTAATTCCCAAATTGCAGTGCGTCATTTCTAACTGCCAAATCTATACAATAGAAAATCATGTTCTTCACACACACATGATAAAAAAACCCAATAAATGAGACACTCCACGGTTTGACTTGGCGAAACTACTGGCATGCCGATGATTAAATTAGCAAGCAGGCGACCCTAAGCATTTACAGTAGTGTTATAAATGAGAATCTTATTCTAAATGGGGGAACTGGTTAAATAAGGTGGTCAAATTAGTACAGGAGTAATTTGAAGTCAAGTCAAATAATTGATTGTTTAAATTGTGCACCAATGTATTTGTCTTATTATAAGAATAACAAAAAAAAAGGTATAGTTTTCTAGGCTTCCAAACTTGAGCTTGCTGGATACAGCCATGAAAAGGTTCAAGATCACCTGGGGCAAATATTATCAATGCAGGATTTTGTTAAAACTCGTGGCTAATTATTGTTCTGGCCATACTGAAGCAGAAATGAAATTTTAATTCTTTCGGTGACAGCTCTGGATACCAATTTTGAGGGTCAATTCTTGTGACCCCTATGACCATGTAGTCCGTGTATCATTTTGCCTACTAATTATGCCACCAAATGGGAATATTGTATAATAAGTATAGTAATATAATATATAATTTGGACAGTTTCAAACAACGTGGGTAGCACCCGGGTTAAGTTTACCTCAAGTGACCGTGTACCTATAGGGCTGAGACCTAAAGGTTCGGAATCTAAACAAATACCATTTTAATCCTATAAGAGACAAAATACATTGGTGTACATGTAATACAATTTGATGATTTCAAATTTACCCCTGTTACTAATTTTTGCCTTTTCGTACGTTATATATAGTTTTTACCAAATGGAATGAGCCAAAAAGATAAGATTAAAATGCTATGCTGGTTAACTTATACAAAATTGCATCGTTTTGTTTAATTCATGAAACAGGTGAAAAAAAATCCTGAAATGCTTTTGTTCAATGGTTTGTTTTAAATGTTTTTTGGGGCTTGTTGATGATGTTGATGTTGGGTTATGGGTGTAACATAATATAAAGGGGAAGAGACAGAAAATGATAATTTGGAACTAGTATGCACTCTACTTTAAAGCAGGACAAGGCATAGATTATGGGTTTTAGGTCCACGTAAACTGATATAAAGACTGCAAGTAGTTTGTATAAATGTACCGAGGCTAGCTTGCACACATCGTTATGGTACCGTTTAAATAAAAGATAATATTTCCAGCGGGAATGTGCTATGTGATTTCAAAAGATATTTGAGACAGTGTTTTGTTTGGGTTAGCACCGAAAATGAAGCGAACCGAAATAGGCCCACAATGATTTAATATTCCAGCAAAATGATCCACTTGGCCATTGTTGTATATATCAACAATAGATAGGTTTACGGCTTCCAGATTTCAGCTTCTGAAATAGTTGAAAATTGCCCATATAGGAATGAGATGTTTCTGCTGACGACATGCAACAAAAATGGAATATTAGCAGTTAAGATTTTCATGATTTGTGAAGTCCTATACAAATGGTTTGCTTTTATCCAAAAACGGACATATCGTGGTCTACCTTTGATAATTCTAAAAGGACATCATCATCATCATATCATAATCATTCATCATCACAATCATAATCATCATCATCATCATCATCATCATCAGATGTACAGATCAATTCAATTATTTGCAAAAATTCAAGATTAAATACCAGAATCTCATGATGAAAATGCTACACTAATATCTCAGCATTAAATTAAAAACTAATATTTTAAAAAAAATCGTCGAATATCACCCAACATTTGCTGACAATTTAGGTATGCAATAAAACGCATACCTGCTTTAAAGTTCATAGTATGTTTCTGATTGCCTAGGTTTAATAGGCCTACAGAGTTTATTGATTTTTTTGTCTCTTGGTTTGAAAATAACTACCAAGTATTACCAGCCACGGCAGTATTCATGAATTATAAACAATTGATTCAATATACCACCTCCGAATAATAGGATATTTAATATTTAGTTTGTGTTACGCGAATAAATAACCTCCAGTGTCATATTCCGTAATCTATCTTCTCTCTTTAACTTGGTGGACAGGGAAACGGAAAGAAGAAAAAAGTCTAAACGCAAGAAAAGGAGAAACATTGGAGGAGGAGGACAATGATATCATCAGATACTGACAGGCGAAACCAATCAAATGGACTTGATGTAATGCAGGATTGAGTCCAGATTAAGGAAGTTTTAGTATTATGTTGGAGCATTGCACAGCACGTTGTTTGCGTCATACCATCCTTTGGCTAAACGTAGTGTTGTTAATGGACAACATATACTTGTTTGGAACTAATTTTGAATACGAAACTCGGTACATCATGTACGAGGATCTGATATAACATCAGGATACTTGGTCATTGAACTTAAAGTTGCAGGAATAGTGACCTTTACTTTCGACTTCAGCCGAACCTTTGGGATGGGATTGATTAAGTGAAGTTTTAGGTGCAGTTGTGTACTGTTCCATTTCATTTATTTAAAGACAAAATACAATACCGGGGTTATTGCAAGTAAATTTATGTCATTTCAGGACCCGATTGAGCACATCAAATATTTGGTCTCCTATGTGGTATACATTTTGAAGTTACATCGGAAAAATAAACGTGTTAAAATTACACACCTTAAACTATGGACAATGTCTTATTAAAGAGGTATTTAAGAATGTCTTTATAAAGAAAACAGCAAGGGAAAACAGATAACGAGAAAGAAAAAATTAAGTAGGCGGATGATATTGTAACCTAACAAAATATGGGAAGATGCCCTAAGAGGAGAGCGGATATGAGAGCAATTTGCTAATATTGAAAGGTAGGACGTTGAACAATAAATTTCAGAATAACGTGAGGTTGAAGGTATTTAAGGCTCCATGGCCCGATCGATAATAGCCTCGTCACCAGAAGCCAGATTTACCGGAGTGGTCACATTGGATCAGAAAGACAAGAGAAAAGCTACTATTTTTCTAATTTACCTTCTGAAATCTACAGCCAGAGGAGGTTTGGTTTGGAAAGTAATGAGCGAAAATATACCCCGATTTGGTTCGACAAATATTAATTTACATCATTACTCTATGGGGCTTACGAAATCACGTTTCTGCGCTACATGAAAACCCATTGAAATATCGCGCGAAACTTTACAGGTGGGAGTTGGGTGAAGGCCCAATTTATCAAGATGAAAACTTCATTACCTTAAATCGGGCCATCCCCCTTAAGGATAAGGTAATAAGCAGCCAAAGAGATTGAAAAGAGGAGCTTCAAAAACACCCACCCACCCGGTACTCGCCGGTTAATTTCGGTTAAAACCGGATTATATTATTATAAAACAACAAAAAAACATGATTAAAAAAAAAAAAAAAACAAAAAAAAACCCCCATTTGGAACAAATACGGGACAACCGCGACCGTACCGCTGGTCAACTAACGGTTTAGTTTTGGCTGCCATAATACGACCCAATTCTGGCAGTCAACTGTTCATCACAGAAACATCTGTTTGTGGTAATCTTTGTGTGGACATCATCAAAGTCATTATCCTACGTAAGTCACTCAAGCTGCAGTACTATGTAAAACAACAACAGCGTTTAGTGTAAGCGCAACCACGAATCGTAGTTGTAATCTCTGGTTCAATTGAACTATTCGTGCCTGTTAGTTTTCAAAATAGATGATCCGGGCGCTTAAACATCTACTTTAGGACGATTAGATAGAATAAGCCTCAAACTTTTACACGGATAATCCGGCTCGTGCAAGTGAACTGCGGTGGAATTTACGTACATAATCCAAGTCGCGTAGACATGGCATCACATTCGCTAGACTTAAGGTAGCGAATGTCTAGATTTCTATCTCTATTCTACCTTTTCACTAGGTTAATCATCTGATACAAGGCTTTATTTCTGATCTGGATCCAAACTACCAGGACAAACATCGCCCGGAACAATCGGATTTCAATAAAAACGTTAACGGTGTGAAAGCACATATAGTCCGGCGGGGAGCATAGTCCGGGCTCCATAGACGCAACGGATAAAGCTTGAAACTACTGTTGCGTTTAAAGAGTCAACTGAATCGAGTGCCCTATCTTTTCCGTTGTAGCCGGACTCTGAGAAACTTATGGACATAGGCCAAAAGTGCTTCTGAACAAAAGGGCTTCTGCAAGATTACCTAAGTCAATGCAACAAACTGCTACGTTCGTAAGATCCAACCAATTGAACGTGAAAAGCTCTCTTGGTTTTAGTCAAAGGAATAACAGGATATAATCTATTTCTTGCACTTGTGATGAGCTAGTCCATCATCAGTGAGTAAGATCTTTGTAATCACATAACATGCCCTGAGGTGGAAGTAAAGAGTTGTTCCCACATCGGTTAGATCTTGAAACTGTTGGCCTTTTCAATGCTAATAAGGGTGAAATGGGGGCCACATTACTGATCAAGATCATCGTTTTTTTGAATAATGGTGTTGGGAAAGAAGTACAGTCCTAATAAGTGGATAAAGGTTCCACACCCATCCAGCGTAAAGGTATGGTTACAGGGACAATTTGGTGCCCAGTCGTTATTCCGACGGGTTGTTATTCCGATAGGGTCGTGTTGCAAAAGACCACCAGCAGCGTCAAATCCCTAAGGGTTGTGTTCGAAGGGTCATATTTCCGAAAATACTATGACGATCATTGTGTCGCAAGGGTCATTATTCCAAATAACGTAAGGGTTATTATTCGAAAATAACCCTCAGGGTCATATCGCGAAAAATAACGTAAGTTTCATTATTCTCGAATGACTAACGTCCGTTATTCCGAAAATAGGGGTCATTATCAGAAAAATGCTCTACGGTAAAAATAGTGTTGCCGGGGGCCAAAACTGTCTATTGCCCGACACATTTTACAAATTTTCTTGCTCGCCGAGGGTACCCTTATTCACCCGGCAAGCACAGCGAGCTGGAATTGTTGTAACTGTGTCGGCAAATAGCACAGTTTTGTCGCAGTAAACCCCACCCCCACCCCATTACAATGATCTAGCAACGCCCTGGGAGTAGTTATATTACCTGGGGAAAATATAAATACTGACATAAGCACACCGAATGCATTCAACCTAGGTTTTTTCACCATTGGTGTGTGCTATAGCACTAGAAGGTTTTTAATTTCGCAATCGACAATTTTGAAGATAATTTTTTCAGCGGGCTACCTGCCGATACATTTAGATTGTTACTCGATTCAGTTTTTATTTTTTTACAGAGATTAGGTTTCTTGCAGATATAGACAATATACATATGCTCATTCATATAGCACAGGGCAAGATTATTGCACGTAATTTGTAGCACATCAAAGGTTAGGAAGTCTAGAAATGGCTTGACTTGTGCACATGACAATTTGGACACCATAAAAAGATACCCATTTCCCCCTTTAAATCCACTTAAATCGTGCAAGAACACTTTTAATCTGTTATGACGTCTCGTGGATGTCAAAGGTCAGAATACCTTTCAACACAAATATGAGCCTTGTGCATAAATGATCTGATTTTTTAATATAACAGATTTAATGAATTTTTAAATGGTTGGTCAAGAATTTGGTATGTCCAAAACAAAATTACGATAAAATTACACAATTAGTTAACATTATACTTAGAGTTCTCAAGGGTGTCCTGTGTTAAAGCTTTGCAGCTCAACGATTGATATGTCCTCACAGCGACGACTCCAAAATGACCTCGCACACGTTCCCTAAATACCATGGTATTTCCAGGCAAATCTTCTGAGTCTGTGAAGATAATTTTTGTCCACAATGTCCTCGACGAACTAATGTTCCCCATAATAAAATCCAGGTATTATAACCACCATCCAGTCTATCGCTATGTCCTCATATAGGACCACAGACTGGAAATCCCTTTTGATTCCAAACTGAAGCTCTTTGGGCTCAAAACCGACAGCAACATCTAGCTATCACGCTCCGGCGGCATCCAAAGTATTAAATCCTGGCACTTTGTAGAACTCAAATCTACATTATTGTAAGATTTAAAACAGCTAGAACTTTAGCGTATAGCTCCTGATTCCAAACTGTTTTCTGGCCACTCAAAACTTTTCCGCTCTTGCCTTTATACCATCATTTCACAATGTTCCCAAGTCTTAAATAGATATTACCACAGCATCATGCATAAACATAACCTATCACTGTCAAATCAGAATTCACAAATTCCCTCATCTGAAGTTCATCATTTCCCATTTAATAACTTTCATGGGGAATCCCCATATCTTGCAATGTTTTGATCTCAAAGCATAAACAAGTTGACTCATTTTTCTAATTTACATCTTGGGGAATTCCCCTTTCCCCTATTGTGCAATCCTAACAGATGCACCTTGCACACACCACTAGGGTACTCCCTGCTCTCTTTTTTTTCATAACAAAGTACTTTTCCCGTAGAAATCTTTTCTCAAATAAAATTGAGAAAATCAATTTTAAATCAAATTTGAGAGTAATATAACATATATAACAATTTCATGGATAGAAAATCTTTAAAAATCATTCCAACCAACTTGACAATCGAGTAAAACCAAATCCCACCTGTATCCATAGACACCCACACCCCATTCTGCATCCCCACCTACATTTGACTTCAATATCCATTATTGACCTTTAAGAAGTGATCATTTCTCACCCCAAACATAAATTGTAGCATTTTGAATATAAAAACCAAGTGAACCTTTCCCTAACCACAAAATGGTCAAAACCTCATCTAAATAGTTGGTCAATTGTCTCACTGTTTTAATAAAAGGGTAACCATTTTTGCCAACAAGTATAGGCACGAATTTGAAAAATGCAAAATGTGACAGTTTTTTTCGACCAAATCTTTTTACATATGAAGATCATTTTATATCGTTCCCTAAAGGCTATATACAATTGACAACCACTACAGCTGTAGGAGCCCGACTGCTTCGTTGGCAGGAGGTTTAATTTATGAAGGAAAGGTGACAATATGGAAAAAATTGTATAATCATAGACGATGTCCTCCGGTTGTTTTATCACTGGATGGGGCTGGACTCCATTTAAGTCAATATAGATCGCACTTCACAAATGACTGACAGTTTACACATCTAATATGGACCAGCAAATGCACACAGGGTGTCCCTAAAAGGAGAGTTTGAAGATATTTTTTAATATGAGAAACGTAAATGCGGATTCAAGTTACTCACTAGAATATAACATATCGACTCTACTATTTGAGGAGTTTACCAGGAGAACAAAACGTTGTTTTCAAAAGGTTTTGACCTAGTAAGGCACGTTTCAACATCCAGTTTTTGACCCTCCTAAAGTGTGTACAATAATGTTTTTAAGGACGAGCCAAAAAATCCTCCCTTCCTTTGTATTTCATTATTCTGAGCTACACTAAAATTATCACAACTCTGGAACCGTAAGTTCAATTGAGATAGGGTTTTCAGAAACGGGTTGTGACAATTAGCGACCCTGGTGCACCAGTGACCCTGATGAGTCATCAGACTTGTACGGAATAAACCGCAGAATATGCAGTTTATTCGTACAAGTCTGATGATTCATCCAGGGTCACAAGTGACCCAGAGTCGCTAATTATCACAACCCGTTTTCAGACCATAAATTATTACAATGGCCATTAAACTTCTTTTATTGCCTTGCTGCATGCTATCTCTTTTTAATTGTTATAGCACTGAACCATGTGTGAGTGTTAAAACCACGTAGACCTGGGACGTGGGACCAAATAACCAACTGTATAACAAAGTCTGTAGTCCCCATCTTGGGTTAAGGTAAAACAATGTAATTCATATATTATTACGATCACTACTGTCTGTTTCCCGCACATAAAACTGGCACATTTCTTAAAAATATATAAAATGTCACCTCAATTTCTTTTTCCCAATATCACAGAACCAATGGATATTCTAGACTTCAGTAACCCATGACTACAGATATTGCAATGGGCCGGGTATTTAGGGCCATTGTTATAGCCGGGGTTACCACCTCCACGATTCGGGTTGAGTGACAATCCCCGTCTCTCCACATAACTAACCATTGTACATTATAATCTAGTCTTTGCACAAATTCTTCTGAAAACGCGGTAAATTGAATAGAAATGGAAGTTAAGCAATAAGTTGCGGATTTTGGTTCTGCCCAAGTTGTTAGTCAGCTTGGCCCAGCACCATTCCCTCTCTGTGTTTTTTCATGTTTCTTCCTTTTCTAATAAATGATGAAAACTATGGCCAGTTATTGAACACGCACCATAGAACTCATATTTATTTAGCTGTGAATGAGGTTAAGTAATTTTTCCCTGAAACGTACTCAGTGTAAATTGGAGAGCGTAACAGCTGAATCTCTTCACTGCGCGACAATATAAAATGGTCCTGCACTCCTATATAAGTGCATTTGAAGTGGTTTTTCACACCGCATACCGGGCCGGTGATTAAATATCTTTTAACGCCATTTTTTGCTGAAGTTCCATGTGTAATCCACTAGTCCACTGATTTTTGGGGAAATGAAAATTGAAGTGACATTTTATTCTTTTCAAGCACTGTGCCCAGTTCTTATTGTGGGAACAGACGATTATATGATTTTATAATTAATTATGAATTACACGTGGTTTTCCCCTATCCCCCGCGATGGCGACTACAAAACAACAGCATGAAGGACATGTCCCTCGACGAACGACCCTTTGTACAAGGCAAAAGAAAAAAAAAAACAAAAAAAAAAACAAAAAACCTTGGATTTACCATACTCCAAAGTTCCTTTTTACGCTTGCATTACAACTGCCTTCTTAATCGATAAGGTAAGGAGTTTATAGACAAGGAAAATCAGCTGCAAAGTGCCTCGTATGGAATTTATTCCATTCAGTCATTACCTTTGTCTATTTTGTAATGCCGACCTTGCTAGTGATGGAATCAAAGGTGACAAGCTTACAAAATGCACCTGCAGACCAATTCTAACTTTAGAGCTAGCGTTTTAATTACATTTTTAAACACTTTTCTTCCAAAATATAACTTCAAGGTCCAGTGTACCCGTCGAACACTACACCGTAAATGGCAATGTTAGAATATTAAAACACCAATCACTACATTCCAAACCTTTTGCAATAGAAAATACTTCAATCGACTATTATTGTGATAACTGCATGATAGAATACCTCAAATGGCTACCCCACTCACTGGTAGTCATGTAGATTAAAGCATATACTGCAATCCACGCTTCAAAGATAGGAATCTACTCTCTTGTATAATACGAATTTAACAATCAAATATTTTCTCTTTCTGATTGTTTGTAACATTAAAATAGAATTTAATGTGATGTTTAAGGGTCCATGATTCACACCTTGGTCCGTACTTTAGGTATCCCGTTGCCTAACATCAACAATGAAAATATAAGCTGATTTTATATTAATGAATAAGCATTCCCGTTCTTCACCATCCTTAATTGCCTTAACCCTTTTTCCAGAGCTATTTTGTACACGTAAGACATTCATACAATCTCTGCGCCATATGATTGTTTTTTCTTCTGTTCCTACTCAATTGTACAAAACAGTGTTAGTAATTGGCAAATAATGTAATCACCTACAAAACATGACTATGTGTTCATCATACTATGTTTTCTTGTCTTCTAGTTCCCTCAACATGGGCGCTGTGCACTACAGTTGTCTGAGACACCGTTTAGGTACTTCAGCGAAAATTCTTCAATCCTACCAAAACATTTGACCAGAACTCGGGTTCATAGGCAGGCTACCGACGGACAAGCAAGAAGACACGAGTCTTCACAACAGAGAGGCTATTTCTGGATACAGAAGTTCTGATGGTAATGATTTTATTCATTACATTCAAGTCCTTAAATTTTACCTGGCTGGCAATTCTTAAAAGTGATATTTTTAAGTTCAAAAATTGTTTTTTTAATGATTTTTCATATTATATTTTGATGTTGAAAACTTGATACATGTAGATTTAGTGCTGTGAATATTAATTAAAGTCACCACATATAGAATCACACCACGCATGCAAATTGAAATTGAAATTTATTTTGTCCGATTTTTACGTAGAAATGTAATTTTGCATTGCGAATTCTCTTTAAAATATTGCATTGGACAAAAAGTATACAGATGTATTAAGATCGATATTTCGATGAAAAATTTGCAGACGGTATTTTTCTGTGACCTATTTACAACTTAACTTAAACATGAGTGGCGTGCATTTGGGTAAGTGTACTTGTATCTTTCAAGAGCTGCTACTTAGTTCAATCAGCCGGACAACTGATATGCTAAGACGTGTATAGTATGCCGACCTTGGAATAAAATGCTCCGTGATTTAAGAACATTTGATTAATATGTGAAGCAATACCCGCTGAAGTTGTAGTTGATGAGTACTGTCGAGTAAGCCTAGTACTTAATTCCCAAATTGCAGTGCGTCATTTCTAACTGCCAAATCTATAAATAGAGAAAATCATGTTCTTCACACACACATGATAAAAAAACCCCAATCAATTGAGCACTCCACGGTCGATTGCGAACTATGGCAGCGTATGTTAAATATCATTTCAGGCCGACGACAGCCATTTTATAGTAGGCGATAGTAGGGTTATAAATGAAGGAATCTATTCGAACATGTGGGGAACCTGGTTAAAATAAGTTGGTCAAATTAGTTACAGAGTAAATTTGAGTCAAGCAAATTGTGTTTAAATGTGTGTACCATGGCATTGTTATTATACAAATTAAAAGGGTCTAGTTTTTCTAGGCTTCAAAACTGAGCTGACGGCGACGCCCATGAAAAGGTTCAAGATCATCATGGGGCAAACATATCCAGTGCTCAGGATTGTGTAACACTCGTGGCTTAATATTGTTCTAGCATACCGAAGCAGAAATGAATTTTACTTTTTGGGTGATAGCTCTATTACAATTTTGAGGTCAATATTGTGCCCAGAACCATGTAGTTCATTGTTACAGGTGCCCATTAATACGCAACCAAATGGCAAATATTGTATGTAAGGCAAGACGATCGAAAAATACAGTTTTTCAAACAAAACTCGGAGCACTGGGTAAGTTTGCCTCAGGATCCCTTGTACCTAAATAGGGCTGAAAATTATTAAAGGTCGGAACCTAAACAAATAACCTTTTTTTAATCCTTATATGAGACAAGTACAACAGACATTGGATGTAATGTAATACAATTTGACCTTTGCTTTCAAAATTCCCTTACTAATTTTCAATTTCTTTAAGTCTAATATAGATATATGATAATATATATATAGATATAGAGATTATATTATAGATATATATATCTATGTATATATATCTACATATATCTATATATTTCAAATGGATATGAGCCAAAAAGATAAGATTAAAATGCATGCTGTAACTTTATACAAATTGCGATTTTGTTTAATTCATGAACATGGTGAAAAAAATCCTAAATGCTTGTTCAATGGTTTGTTCTAAATACGTTTGGGGCTGTTGATGATGTTGATTGTTGTGTTTATTGGGTTTAACATTTAATATAAAAGGGAAAGAGACAGAAAATGATAATTTGGAACTAGTATCACTCTACTTTAAAGCAGGACAAGGCATAGGATTATGGTTTTTAGGTCACGTAAACTGATATAAAGACTGCAAGTAGTTTGTATAAATGTACCGAGGCTAGCTTGCACACATTCGTATGGTACCGTTAAATAAAGATCATATTTCCAGCGGGAATGTGCTACTTGTGATTTGAAAATGATATTTGAGACAGTGTTTTGTTTGGGTTAGCACCATAGCAAATTGAAGCGAACCGAAATATGCCCACAATGATTTATATATTCTCAGCAAATTGATCCACTGGCATTGTATAATCAAACACTAGGTTTAAGGCTCCAGCGTTCAGATTCTAAAATAGTGAAATGCATACTAGGAATGAGATGTTTCTTGCTAGACGACAGGCAAAAATGGAATATTAGCAGTTAAGATTTTCATGATGCAAGTCGAGATAACAAATGGTGCTTTTATCAAAACGACATATCGTGGTCTACCTTTGATAATTCTAAAAGGATCATCGTCATCATCATCATCATCATCATCATCATCATCATCATCATCATCATCATCATCATCATCATCACCATCATGATTGTACAGGATCAGTTATTATGCAAATTCAATTATTAAATACCAGAATCTCATGATGAAATGCTACGACTACTATCTCGCTTAATTCAAAACTAATGTTTAAAAAAATCGTCGGAATCACCCAACATTTGTTGACAGTTTAGCGTATGCAATAAAACGCATACCTGCTTTAAAGTTCAGAGGAGGTTTCTGATCCCTAGGTTTAATATGGCCTACAGGTTTATTGATTTTTTTCTTGGTTGAAAATAACTACCTAGTATTACCAGCCACGGTTTCATGAATTATTTAAACAATAGATCAATAACACCTCCAATAATAGGAATATTTAATACTTAGTTTGTTACGCTAATATAATAACCTCCAGTGTCATCTTCCGTAATCTATCTTCTCTCTTTAACCTTGGTGACAGGGAAAACAAGACTAAACGCAAGAAAAGAGAAACATTGGACAGCGAAGAGAGACAATGATATGAACAGATACTGACAGGCGACACAAATCAAATGGACTTGATGTAATGCAGGATTGAGTCCAGATTAAGGAAGTTTTAGTATTATGTTGGAGCATTGCCCACGCAGTGTGGGTTTGCGTTTGCGTCATACCTTATCCTTTGGCTAAACGCAGTGTTGTATTGGACAAAATACATTTGTTTGGAACTACTTTTGAATACGAACTACGGTTACATCATGTAGGAGGATACATCATGTACGAGGATATTATATAACATTAGGATACTTGGTCATTGAACTTAAAGTTGAGAATAGTGCATCCTGTACTTTTCGACTTCAGCCGAACATCTGGGATGGATTGTGATACATGAAATCTTATTGGATCTGTTTACGAATATTACAGTCATAACAACTAAATACGTATGCTTAAATCGACGGGAAATCTCTAAAGCTGTAACATTTTTGGATTTAAAAAAATGTTGTTTCATCCGAAAAGTCGATTTGGCCAGTTGCCTGCATGTGTCAAATAATTTAATTTACAAAGATAGATCGGAACCAATGGAAACACAAAACACTAGGCTATCGTGCGGTATCAATCTGATGTTCAATATGTAAAATTAAACGGGTGGTAACCACCTCTCCCCATTCGGATGTGTTGTTACCAAAATGGCTCAGGTAGACAATGGTTAAGAGGAACGTAATGGATGTGAGTGATTTGTAGAAATATGCAAATGTTTGCTAAGTATAAAGTGGAAAGCCAGCATGTATTTTGCTAAAGAATCACTATAAGTCAAAAATTACATTATTTCATAACAACGAATATAGTGTCATGTCATCGTGGGGAACATAGAGTCTCGCTAAAGTGTTAAGTGTTTATGAATATAGCGTGCAACCATTCAAGAACTCGACACGACTTTATCTGTGGGTGTTATGATTGTTACTAAGAGCTGTTATTGTTACCGATCTTAGTGACGTATTTAAAGTTTCGTAATGTACAAACAAACATACCCGTCTCCAAGGAGAATCTCTGCTGCATTACATAATGAGATAATGAGAGCAATGAACAGCCTTCATCATAAGCAGTAGTAGTAGTAGTCAACAGGGCTTTTTTCACAAGAGAACTTTTTAACTAAAGTACTAAAAGGGCACACGTGCATTAGTTTTTACTTTACGTGTGTTTGTACAGCGTCACATCTTTTGACGGTTTAAATCATTTTAATGCAAAAATGCTATATGTTTGAGGTCGCCATGAAAGTTAAGAGTCAAAAGGTTGCTTGCAAATTGTCTAAATGCCTGGTCATTTAACAGACGTATTTGGATGTGTTTTGTTTTACTTTTGTTTCCGTTTTCATTTATATTTCTTTTGAGCAGTGAGTAATGTAAATACGAATGAATCAGATAACGCCTTTGCTATTACTTTTTTTTCTTGTTTTAATGACATATTGTACTATTGCGCTGGCGCTGGTGTTTTGATTTTCTTCGGGATGTAAACAAACAACGCTCTCAGGTTTTGTCAAAGTTTTCTTTTTCGCATTATTGTATTGAAAGTTGTTATTACTGTTATTTGTGAAAACGGACATTAAAGCTTGTTAAAGTTACCTTAAACTGTCATTTTTGACGATTTCACAAAACTATCGTCAGCTTTTAAAAACTAAGATTCTTCATAGCGAATCCACAAGTCACTGGTAATGACTTGTGGTGGTGTCAGGATTTATTCAAATGAGTAAGCTGATCCAAGGCCGCGTGTATCCATGATACGGACGCTCCTGACATGGTCCAAAAACTAAGATGATTTCAGCGTAACCACTTGCAGGCAGTTTTACTATTATTTTGGTCCATATAGCCCATGATATTCTTCCAGTCGCAGCGAGCAATTGGCGTGCGCAATACCGGATTCTGACCCAAGATCAAGTGTTACGCATACTCACAGGCAGAAATCACTCGCTGCGACTGGAAGTATATCATGGGCTTATGACATAACACTAGTTATTGAGAGACACGCTGGGCAGTTTGGGAAAAATGACTGATTGCGGCTTTAAAGGTGCAACGAGAGATTTCAAGTCATCCATACTTTCTGTGATATGTATTGATTTCATATTGATTAGACGCTCAATAGATTCCCTACCATTTATTTGGTTACAGATATTACTTAAAATGAAAACAAAAGGTGATTTGTATATGCTTATATTTCAATAGAAAATATAGGCTGATTTTTGTATTTGCTCCTATATGAAATTAGAAATTTCACAATTTGTGTACCAAAGAAACAGTTCTCAGCTTAATCCTTACAGATGGGGATATTTTTGATATAAAGCTTTACACCAGTACCAAAATCAGAATTCCACATTTTTTCAGGACACCTGTTATTTGGAATCTCTTGTTGCACCTTTAACCCCACTAGACAGTATCTGTTTCCATTTCATTTATTTTAAAGACAAAATACAATACCTGTGTATTGCAGTAAATATATCATTTTCAGGACCGCTTGAGCACATCTAAATATTTGGTCTCCTATGTGGTATACATTTTGAAGTTACATCAGAAAATAAACGTGTTAAAATTACACAACTTAAAATATGGACAATGTTCTTACTAAAGAGGTATTTAAGAATGTCTTTTATAAAGAAAAAACATGCGAGGAAAAACATATAAACATAAACATTGCCTTAAGAGGAAAAGTTGATGTGAGAGCAAATTTGTAATATTGAAAGGTATGACGTTGAACAAATAAGTTTCAGAAATAACGTGAGGTAAAGGTATTAAGGTAAGGTAATAAGCCAGCCAAAGATGATCAAGAGGCAGCTTCAAAACCCAACCACCCGGTTACTCACCGGTTATAACCGGTTAATTTCGGTTAAAACCGGATTATATTATTATAAACCATGAAATACGATTCAACCGCGACGTACCGATGGTCAACTAACGGTTTAGTTTTGAAGTAACTAGCCATAATACAAACGCAATTAATGCAGGCAACTGTTCATCACAGAACTCACATCTCTTTGGTGGAATCTTGTGACGGATGAGATCATCAAAGTCAATATTCTACTATAATTTCCTCAAGCTGCAGTAACTACAACAGCGTTTAAGACCATTTAGTGTAGCGCAACCACGAATCGTAGTTTGTAATCTCTGAGTTTATTCGTGCCTTTAGTTTTCAAAATACATGAAACGGGACGCTTAAAAACCATCTACTTAAGAGACGATAGACTAAGCCTCCAACTTTTACACGTATAATCCGGTCGTGCAATGTGAACTGCGGTGGAATTTACGTACATAATCCACGTCTCAGTAGACATGGCATCACATTCGCCAGACGTCAGGTTATCGAATGTCTAGATTTCTATCTCTATTCTACCTTTAACGATTTCGTCATCTGTACACGTCTTTATTTCTGATCTGGATCCAAAATACCAGGAAAAACATCGCCCCATCACAATCGGATTTCACTAAAACGTAACCCGGCTTTGTCTGCTGGCATGATATTACACCATTTGCATCAGGTGCTTTACTCCGTTAAGGCAAAAAAAAAAAAAAAAGTTTGTCTCAGAAGAAATGTGGAAAATGCTAATGCGAAATGAGTTTTTTGGTTTTTTTTTAGCAAAAAATGCTAATGCGAAATGCGTTTTTTTTTTTTTTTTTTAAATGCATTTTGGCCCACTTTTTTAAATTTTTAATTTTTTTCTGAAATTTAAAACAAAAAAAATTTAAAGTGAGTAAAACCTAAAAAAAAAAATTATGCGTTCAAAAGCCAATTTTAAACATAATGCGCGCGGTCTTCTGAGAAAACTTGTTTTTTTCTTGGCCTAATGATACATACATTAATTCAATCGGGATTTTTTTCATTCACACGAAGAGACGAAAAATGTTTTGCATAATAAATATGATTTGGAAACAACTTAAAAAGGACACGTGTCTCTAAGTCTGACCTCTAAATACGCGAAGGGTGTTGCTCCCAAGGTAATGCTCTCTATATTAAATAGAATAAACAGTGAGTCAAATCAGTCAATAGGAGTCAACACAATATTGAAAGACGAAGCGAAACGTTTGCTATGTGGAGCTTACAAAGTTGTATCAATGCAACAACAAATATTACAACATAATAAGCCCAAGCTTTTTAAATAAATTATCACAATTTTAAACACGAAAATAAAATTTTAATATGATTCCAAGCCAGAACACATCAAATCCCATATTTGTTGGATAACGTTAGGTCAAATTGTCCCCATAGACATGATAGATAAAACTTCAAACTGGGATTTTACTGGGATTTATAAAGTGATTACATTGTTTGTATGTAGATTTTAACACTGATAGCATAGAACTAACATTATTAAGCAGACTAATATTTCATGTGTGGAAAACTTGTTATAGCAATGTAAGAGATAGAGATACATTACTACACAATGGTGTTCTATACAGTATGATGCTTTTTGTCTAATGTGTTAAAGTTTGATGATTATTATTGATACCTGGAATAATATACATTACAATATTGGTTTGATTATTCCTACGTGTTTGACATTGCTATTACCTTCCAAACAAAGCTACTGCTATGTAATTGTGAAAACAAAATCGAACTAAAATTGTGTTACAAAACTCATTTGTTTGTTTCATTTTACAAAGTTTGTGCACTTCGAACGCAGAAGATTGTCCTTTTTGAGGACTCGTCTTGTTTAATCTTTGATTGTTTTCCGAGGTTTACGTACGAAGATTTATACCATTTTTTCAAATTCAATACATTAAGTAAACAAAATACTTATCATTTAGTGGGATTTGAAATGATTTGAACAAGGCAATGTAGTCAATATTTCATCAAACGTTATTTCAATTATACATTTCGCTTTCAGTTTGATATGCATAGTTCAGCTTTTATTAAGATGTTTTGCCCGCCTATTTAAGCACAAATAAGAGTAAAGTGGATATATAAAAACTTATGAGTCAGAAATGCTGAAAATCACGTTATTACAGGACGTTTGGACATATTTTATAGAGAACTTCGTAACTTCTTTAACTTCTTTAAAGAGAACTTCGTATCCTCAAAATAATATCCTCCCGTCACTTTAAAGGTGACGGATTGTTTACATTATATGGTTTTCTGTTAAAAATATTACGTTGATTGCTATAAAATATGTCCAAACGTCCTGTAGTAAAAAATTGCACTGCATCGATTGTAGACCATCTACCAAAAACGCATCCAAGATTTACGGACATACAAGTATAAAAGAAGACCACAAACCTTGTTTTGAGCTTGCCTGTTATCCTAATCGTCCCCATGCTTTGATTTTCTATCGTAACGACAGAAAATACTAAGTCATCATCTTATTACAATAAAGACGGCGTATTCGAATTCATCACTTCAGGTTTGATCTAATACACTGGTAAGCATTCCAAATATGAACCATCTCATTCTTCAAATAGATTTTTTTATCCAAAATACCCACTATTTAAAAATAAAAGCTTTTTAAAATTGTTTTCATGAGGGGATTTACAGGAAAAAAGTGATTGGGCGCATTGACGCATACCCTGCCTAATGTAATCGAAGTATTTTATATATCGATGCTGTTCTTAGATTCTTAAAATAGCCAATCAAAGATACACTTAAACCATCCAATCACAATCCATTAATTCTAAATATGTTGCTGTAAGGATTAAATACTGAGAAAAGCATAATTGTGCTTAATTTGCAAGTTACAAATATACTGAACCTATCGTTATCTGTTTATAAAACGTCAAGTCTAGTGCACTAGACATAAGGAAATTTCCAATTGCAGATAAAGAAAATTACCTTAATTTTGTGAATGTAAAATACATGCGAAGCCTAATGGAGTCGATGATAACACTGATGATGGTGGCGACTGTTATTTTTCAGAACGATAACTGCCATTTAATATAATAATATTTTGCAAACACATCTTCTTTGTTTTTAAAGGTGTCTTCCACCATTTCCGCTCTCTCTGATTCAGTAACCTTCAAAATATAGACAAATTATTAAAACCATATCCAAATTCCCAGGAGGGGATCCTCATAAGACTCTAACAATGCATTTTCAAAAATAATTGTTTATGTATCAGGACCAAAAGCAATAAAATTATACCAAAATTCCAATCGGAAAAAAAAAAATTGTAATAGTTCGTAGTCTTTCTGAAGAATATTCCAGACTTTGTTTCATGAGTTTAATACAATTTATTGACCTCGTTCAGTTTGCATTAATTTTACAAGCAATTTTAACTTTATGTTTATATGTTATATTAATGCCTATTGAGCGCTCCTGTTATTTATCAATTAGGACTTTTAACCTTCGGACCAACATACATATGGTTCATCACCTTTGCCCTATTGCTGTACAAATATTTTATCATGTTTTCAGAGCATCAGTGCTACCTAGATGACGTTGATTGTTTGTGTGAAAGTGTAGATATTACCAAAAGTTTAAAACCATTACCTTTCATTTTGACAGAACAACTAATTTAGAACATTGGCTGTAGAGAAAAGTTGACAAACACAATACATTTAGCAACTCCTTGGCGAGACCCCATAGGACATAAAGAACTTTAATTAGGCATTTTATTAGATGCCCTTGTTAACGTTGGCCAACGTGCCGTTTTGCAATGGTGTCAACGGTAGCGATGTAATATGGGTTTTTTCGTAAAGTTATCATGCTGTTATCATTTACTATAATGCTATAGGAGGTACTTTGACACATTTATTACGTTTAAAGGTTTGCCCTGATCGTTTTGAAACCCAACTAAAGGACTACACTGACTACAAGGTAGAAATTGATATATTTTTAAGGGCTCGTTGTCATGTCTGTATTGTTTACAGAAACGGTTTAACAGTGATTTTGCCGTTATTTTCCACGCATTTACAGTATAAGATAACAGCAATGTTCCAGCAAGTTGCCGTAAATCTAATTTTACGTCATATTACTGGCACCTCAGTTGCATTCAATAATTTTTCAAGAAACCAATAACAGATAATGCAAGAACAGTTATCTCCAAGCTCGCGGGTGTTTGAAAAAGTGAACGGTACACGGATATTTTTTCGTCCCAAAGCCGGTTATTTATTTTATTTGATGTTGGCAACGATAAATCAAACTTTCACCTGCGTTTTGGTGGCGGATTCTGCACCATTAAAATGTTGTCACAATTATCTGCCAAGACCACAACATCATCCTGTATATCCACACGCGGAATCCTTCCAGAGGAGTATATCCAATGCAAATTTCTTTGACGGTTTTGTTTGTATCCGTCTTGTGAAGGGCAACTTTCGGTTAGTTCCCAACTTCTACCTTTACTTTCAATATCACCTTCTCCATGGACTCGCTACATTACTCAGGATTGTACATTAATGAGTAAATTAAAACTAGACTGTCTAACGGCGCCATTTTGTTGGTCAAGTGCTGGAGGAAATAGCCGGCTTTCCTGTCGTATTTTACCCTATAGATTTTACTCTTCATCCACGCAAATTGCGTGGTAACACCCACAATGTATGGCAATGACACTATTATTTTATTTTCGACTCTTCAAAGAGGGTAGTCTCCACTAAGGAATCCAGCCTGCACATTACATTTGTGTAAGCCTTAAAAAACTCTATGTAGTGAAGATACCTTATAGTAAGGACCCTAGAACAATTAACAAGAGACAAAACATACAAAGATTAAGACTAAAAGAATACCAAAATGTACAGAATTAAAAAGAAATATTAAATACACCAGAAAATTCAATTAAAAAAATCTACAACGAGGAGAGTATTGCCCCAAAGCAAAACATGGGATCAATACAAACACAATCCTAATCCTCCCACCCCTCCATTCACCAAGCAAACAAATAAACAAACAAACATACCAACAACACGGAGATGAACTATTAGGTTGCCATCCATTTTTCAAATATTTAAGGTGGAATGTTGATCCACAATAAATACTCGTGAGGTAGGTCAGGAGTATGGATAAGGAGAGAGAGAGAAGAGAGAGCGAGAGAGAGGGATGTAGAAAATCATAATTTAGCAATTAATTAATTTGGACACTTTGACGATTGTAGTTGACATATGCTTTGTTATTGATAAAATTATCCTGTTGATTCGTGGTCCGGCCAGTGCAATCAACTTGTAAATGAATCAGAATCAAAGTCATTGACTTCTATTATTTTCTTACAAATGTTCTTACAACCCAGCGTTTAGTCTAAACAGGCGACCACAACGGAGAAAACAATCTTCCTTAATCTAAGAACAATAATAAATGAATACATGAAAGATTTCTTATTTTTTACATGATATTAATTTCATGTTCATGCTGAAGTTGTATTTGTCGCTCCATTCGCATTCATTGTACTCACCTTTTGCATTGGCGGCAAATGCCTATCTCGTTCACTTATCAATCATTGAATACTCACTTACTAAATCATTAAAGAAAGGACATGGTGTTTGTTTTTTCTTGATCGACGCACCAATAATTATTATCGTTCTGTTTACAAAGCAGTGGCACATTATCTGCACATTGGGTATTATGTGTATATTGCTTGCCTCTGTAATACATAAGTTGGTTCAAATAAGCAGCTTAATTATTGTCTTAAAAAAGATTGAGAACATTCGCCACCTTTCGGGGGGGGGGGGCTATCAGGGACCCGGAGAAGCTTCCCTTAATACTGCAATCTGTTTACCCATGGTTGAATTGTTCCCACCAGAGCAAATACAACTTAATTCCAAAAATTGTCCGAGATTATGTCAATAATAATGCAAAAATTTTTTTTTTAAAATTAGGTTAAAAACGCGTGTTTTTTTGTTTTTTGAAAATTAAAATATTACGATGTCCTTTACATCCACTGTCCCAAACGCTTAATTTGGGGCATTTGTTTTTTGGTTATACGTTACACTGTCTTGCCTGAAAATGAACATAAATTTGGTGAAAAAACGAAATCACATTGTTGCCGTTTTGCAAATATTAAGGATGACTTTGTGTGGTTATCTCTGGCAAAACGTTTTACATACAAAGCTTAGGACTATCTTGGAGAAATGTCATTTTCGTCCAAATATGTAAACAATCTGACGTCAGAACAAAAATCAAAGCTACCATGAATTTCCATTGTTATACCGCGCAAGTAATACGGAAAATTGTTCGCAAAATTCATGTAGTGCCCACCCCGGGGACACCCCAGTACACATTCACGAACAAGTGCAAACTCGTGCTTTCTAGACTATCTTGCGAGAAAATGTCATTTTCCGTCCAAATATGTAACCATCTGACGTCAGAACATAAAATCAAAGCTACCATGAATTTCAATTGATTGATTACCGCCAGTAATACACGAAATTTATCCAAATTCCTGTCCTGCCCACCCGCGGGGCCCCCCCCAGTAAACACATGCACGCACAATTCCAAACTCGTTCTTCTAGACTATCTGGAGAAAGATGTCATTTCCCGTCCAAATATGTAAACCATCTTACGTCAAACCTAAAATCAAAGCTACAATGAATTTCAATTGATTATTACCGCGCAGTAATACACGAATTAGTCGCAAAATTCCTGTCAGTGCCCACCCCGGGGCCCACCCCGTACACATTCACGACAAGTGCAAACTCGTGCTTTCTGGTATCACGATGCACGCCATCTGACAAGTATGAGGCACTGCGACCCTTAGTCTACTATAATAATGGCTGACCGATAGATTATCAAGACGGCAACTGGCAGGGATGCTATAAGAAACACCATTAAATACATGTAGCCTTTCAAGGTCGGTTCTGCTAAACTAGACTACCACCTATCCTAGAAACATAATGATCACGAAAATTAAATAAGTTGTTTCCAATACTCGCGTTATGCTTAATCATAAACCATAAAAGTTTATATGAATTTCCTTCAGCAATATCTGCACCTTTTCTTAATTTCAATTTCAAAATTATGCCAAAAAAAAAAAAAAAAAAAAGGCTAGACACAGGAGACGGTCATTAATACTGCAATCATGTTTACCCAATGGTCTGAATTGTTCCACAGAAATACAACTCTTTACTTCCAAAAATTGTCCGAGATTATGTAAATAATAATGCCAAAAATGGTGCAAAAAATACATCAGTAGCATTAATAAAATTGATATGTTATGCAAATTAAAATATTACGATGTCCTTTAACATCCACTGTCCCAAACGCTTAATTTGGGCATGTTTTGGTGATTACGTACACTGTCTTGCCTGAAATGAAATAAATTTGGTGAAAAAACGAACTACATTTGTGCCGTTGCCATTAAGGATGACTTTGTGTGGTTATCTCCTGGAAAAACGTTTTATAATACAAAGCTTAGACTATCTTGGAGAAAATGTCATTTTCCGTCCAAATATGTAACCATCTGACGTCAGAACATAAAATCAAAGCTACCAATGAATTTCAATTGATTATTACCGCGCAGTAATACACGAAATTAGTCGCAAAATTCCTGTCAGTGCCCACCCCGGGGCCCACCCCAGTACACATTCACGAACAAGTGCTAACTCGTGCTTTCTAGACTATCTTGGAGAAAATGTCATTTTCCGTCCAAATATGTAACCATCTGACGTCAGAACATAAAATCAAAGCTACCAATGAATTTCAATTGATTATTACCGCGCAGTAATACACGAAATTAGTCGCAAAATTCCTGTCAGTGCCCACCCCGGGGCCCACCCCGGTACACATTCACGAACAAGTGCAAACTCGTGCTTTCTGGTATCACGATGCACCCATCTGACAAGTATGAGGCACTGCGACCCTTAGTCTACGAGAATAATGGCTGACAGATAGATTATCAAGACAGGCAACCTGGCAGGGATGCTATAAGAAACACCATTAAATACATGTAGCCTTTCAAGGTCGGTTCTGCTAAAATAGCCTACCACCTATCCTAGAAACATAATGATCACGAAAATTAAATAAGTTGTTTCCAATACTCGCGTTATGCTTAATCATAAACCATAAAAGTTTATATGAATTTCCTTCAGCAATATCTGCACCTTTTCTTAATTTCAATTTCAAAATTATGCCCGATCCTGTATTGAAATAAGTGAATATAAATTTATCGATGCAAAACTTTGTTTATTTTAAGACATATTCTATTCTAAATCCACAAGAGCGTGGAATTAGATGGTTTCCAAAGAATATTATACCATATTAATCTTTATTTTCTTGGTACTTCTATACATGTATCAACTTCAACCACAAAATAACCTAAACCGCACACTTATAATTAGGACTATTAAAGGGCCTGAGATACACAATTTATCTTAATTTGATTTATCTTGATTCTCCAAATATACAGGTATTAAGTTGACAAACTAATGCCCCAAACCACAACCTATTTAGGACTGTTGGACCTGATGAATATTTCTCTTTTAACGGAGATACTATTTTCGCATGCAATCAAATCTATACATTGCGTACGAATTAGAAAATCAACAACTAAATCACATGATATAAACAAAATCCATTAATAATTACATTTGATTTCCCCCAAATTAAAGAAGCTGGGGTACTAAGTAGTGCACTTTCATACATTTCAGTCCTGAGTATTGCATTTATGGATTCTACCATAAAACAAAAAAGAAAAAACAAGTCTTTCAAATTTATTTCAAAATTCATTGAAGGGTTATTTTGAAGGCCAACTAATTATCTAAAACATGAAGCCTTCTTGTTGTATAATGTGCCGTGTTGATATTACATGCATATTCGACCGTCCATGGAAAAAATGTATTTTCTGCCCGCAAAGGGACAAACAATAAAACAGAATGGCCTATGGGAATTTGTGATGCAAACACTTACGCATAACATCTAACTGCAAGATCGGAATCAAGTGAGCATTTTTGCAATATGTATTCTCAAGGATATCGTGCAATCTTGTGAACCAAAAACAGAAGAATTCAGTTTTGGAATATTGTATTTTTTTGGTGTATTTTTTGAAATAATATAATTTTATTTCTATATGATCAGTATCAGTGTTTGATTAAAGTTGTAAGTCTGAAATGGAAAATAAATCTCTATTCTTCTAGAACTAGTGCAAATGTAACATTTTATTAAATTGTTGGTAACAGTTCTTGTAATAGACGATTGTTTTGCGGATTTAAATTCAAATTCCTATTGATAAGCGTAAAGCATTATAATGCTTAGATAAAGATCATGAAAGGCTGCCGCGTGTTATGATCCCCAAGGCTCGCTTTCGTAGATGATGAATATGACCTTAAGCAAAGCTTAAAGATTGTTTTTTCCATGTATGATACTTAGCATTCGCCAAGTACACGGTACTTTATGTTGGATAGCCCCATTTCACCAGAGGGTACTTGCGTATTTAATTACAACTTTCATTATGATTTATGTCAATAATCCATTAAAATGTTGACGTTTCTGTATGACATAAATAGATGGACGCCATTTACGTTTCTGCTTCTTGACAAAAGTTTATACTCGCATGCTTGAAGTCATCCTTACAAAAGTTTAACCAGAGACATATCTCCGAGGACGAATTTCTCATTTTTAAAAGGTTTGACACGACCGCCTGGATTTATAGTTTTATATCTGTAGGGTCGGTTTCTATTGGCACCTTAAGGAACAAAACCTTGTGCTACTAATACTTAAGATTTCTTGTACTCATGTGATCTGTATATTTCAGCGTATACTAGCGTAAATCTGTAGGTTCTGTCGTGTACTGGAAAACAGAGAGAGGAGACTTTAGCAGATGGATACAAAAGCAAACATAAACTGAGGAAAAAATAAAAATTACCTTGAGCTTATTTCAATACGTTGTGAATTTCATATATCGTGAGTGTATTATACATTTTTTATTGTAAATAGTATAGATTTTATTCTCAACAAGCAATTGTGCCTCGCAAATGCACATAGATTAAAAGTTCTTGAACGTACTAAAGAACGTTTCTGGTTAAGCTTCAAAAAACTGTCTGGTAATGTTAATTAACACTTGTGCATAATTGAATTTATACCAGTGCTACGCTACCACGTACTAACGGTCCATTAAATATCTATCATGTTTTTAATTTTTTTATGTCAAGGCTAATCAAGGTATTAAAAGCAGTTGTCTAATTAATAACGCTGGCGGATTGGCGCCAAGATAGCGATTAACCTCCCTTTCTGAAGCTAGCAAGCTGGTTTGATGAAACATAAGCGGAAGGGAATTCATAAGCCTACAGAGAAATGGAGAATGAGTTCTGTGGGAGATCAAGTTGGGCCGTGGGATTTTCACTGCAAGGTCATGAGACCTGGCTGCGTGCCTAAAGCGAGAGTCAACTGCGAGCATCGCAGGTAAGCAGCTGTCTTATGAGGTGAAGGTGGACTCACTCTTAGGGATTATCAATGACGGAAATAGCACGTCTCTGGATTGCATCAAGTTTGCATAGGTAGTGGGTTTTGCTCTACGCCATGCTGAGCTTGCATATTCCATGTTGGATCGAACACGAATGTACCATAAAAAACATTGGACTTTCTCAAGATTAGGGTTGCAGCTCGACGGAGCAACCTAGTCCGCTGCCTGCCGTTTTAACCAATTTGGTAATCACAGGAGACCAAGACAGGCCCTTACTGATGACAGATGCCAGGTAATCACCCGGTCAACTCTTCAAAATTTACACAAGAAATGGAGACTTGGATTGCCGGTTACACTGTATATTGTTTCATATTGTTACAGTTAACTTGGCAAATCAAACACGAAATAGACATTTCCATGAAGTTGTCCAAACACTCGATTCCTGCAAAACTTTGTTGAGAGAGGCCGCTGCTGAGATTCTTTCCTCTTTTGACTAATGAAGGTCATGAGTGTGACAATTCATCTGGTAGAGGAATGGATGAATTCGGGGTTCGTCTTTGTTGATGTCGTCAATGATAGAATCGCTGAAGAGGGGCGAGGATTGAGCCTTGTGGTAACCTGCATTAATCGACTTCTTGCTGGATGCCCTCAGTTTTGGATGACTCTGCGGGAGCGGTCGCGCAGGTAATCTGCAGCCAATTCAGTAATTTATCTCAGAAACCTAAGGCAGAAACCTTGGCCAGTAGACCAGGATGCCACACTCTGTCAAACGCGTTGCTGATATGGAGACAGACAATTCTTGCTTCCTCTCTGTCATTGATGGAATAAGTGAGGCATTGGGAAACATAGGTCAGGGCATCAGATGTAGAATGGCCAGACCTAAAGCCGAATTGTTTGTCTGATATCGTAGAGCAGTCGTTCCGGCCATTACCTTAGATATCATAGACAGCAAGGAGATTATCGATTAATCTCATAATCTGTGAAATAATATCAAAATAAACAATTAGCTATCCATATGAAAGGAGTCCTGGGCGGAAAAAACCGGTATGTAAATGACCTTGAAATCCACAGTCCCATGTGACAAGGGGTACCACCCCTGTACCGGTGTTAAAAAGGAATCGTTCATTTTCATCGTTGCTATCTCAGTTCACACCCACCAGCGCTGTAACCCTACACCGCAGAGCAAGCCTTTTATCCGTTTTCAGATAAGCTCCCTGATTATATCTCACCCTCTGTGGAAGTGACTTAGTAGGGAAATGCACCTTATGCAGTATCTCTTTGTCTAGATTAGTGTGTTCTGAGGTCTCTGGGCTTTGGACCAGACTTTGGCGGGTTAAACCTGGTTTTGTGAGCGCTCAACCACTTCCCTCAGAGCATATTGCTGGAGTTGCTTGAAGCTCCATCTTTCTGAATGCCTTTGAGCTTCTGCTGATCCAGATGACAGAGCTCGCTCTGAGTGCAGTTTCGGCTGCTGTACCGGTTATAGCCTTTCTCTTTCCTTTAAGAATGCACAAGATGCCAGGCATCGCTTTTTTGACAAAGAACATACGTCAGATTTACAGGCGGAACAGAAATATAGCAAGAAAATCCAGTTAAGAATAACACAGTCAATCAAAAGAACGTAGCATTGAATTTCATCCCTAATCCAGAAAATACGTTTCTTCTCCTGGTTTCCCAGTATCGAGAATGTTAGAAAGGGAGGCGGAAAGTATTTAAACAAAGCGCTCCTTTCGGAGCCACCAACACCAAGTGTTTTTTTTCTTGTAGGCCCTAGAACCGGTGTCATATAATACAGTTTCCGTGTGACTGAGTGTCCTACCACAAATCTATTGTGTTCTCCATTGAGTGCTGTATAAATTATATATTTGTTTCAGCACTGTACCCAAAACAAATGGCCTCGACTACAAGGTCACGGTTTATTCCGTACATGTTGCTAAGGTAGCTAGGACACTCTCTCACGAGTGACTTAAGCGCGCCCAATTTCGAAATATATATTGTATTGATAAAGTCATGCCACCTTGGTAACTACTTTACTTAATAACTATGACGAGGACGTCAGTTTTTGTTTTGCTTTCCCTGGCGTGTTTAGCCCCATCGGAGCTGATTGTATATTATTATTTTCTAGATTCTCAGTATTTCCTGCGGGGAGGACACCCAAGCTCATTTTATTCCTATCAAAATTAATTCCTTTCAGTGACATTATCTGGGTTATAAGTTACTTCTTGAGATCGTCGTCGCCGCCGTTCTTCTTATACTAATGCTATTTGTGTCATCTCTGAGGCTCTAGAGCTTAGAAACAAAAGGTTTTTAGTCTGCTAAATTCAAAATTTTCTTTTTGAATTTCTATTAGTTTAACATATAGCATTGGGTTAGGATTAAGGTGTGTTTTAATGTTGGTTACTGGGTTAGGGTGATTGTTGGATAGAATTAGGGCTAAAGGTATTGATTAGGGGGTCGATTTGGGCGGACTATTTAACTGATGACTTTGAATTAGGCTGCCAGGTCAGCTAACGCGGGTTATAATGACAATTCCAAGTCTGTATGGCACTTTGTTGCAAGTTATTGTGGGAAGTTGTGGAACAATGGACAACGTCGATCAAAATGGCTATTGTTATATTTCGCGAAAATCTTGAGTCGGCCCTTTTAATGTCACTCAAAAACAATCGGTAAAAGTTGTTTACAGACGGCGAAGTCGTCAGAATCTATATCGTTATTTGCCTTATGTGGAAAGTACCGTCATTAAAGCCCCTCTATCTCTGGATAACCGCGGTCCACTGGGTCTTCCTGACGTGTATGTAGGTTACAACCCTTCCATGTCCGCGTATAATCCTTTTAAACCGCATAGAAGCAGTCAATCAAATCGTTCCCAGTTGAGCCTGCTGAATTTGAAAACTTGTCACCCGTTGATAGTATAGTAGTTCACACAAAATCTCTAGGTTTGGCGAAAACCAGTTTATAAGTTCAATTGTAATAATTCGTCTTACTTTACAACCATTGATTGAGCCGCAAAATGCTGGTCAACATATTTATAATTTGATATAAAAATGACATTCTTAAAGTCCACTCTTAAAAAATTCCAAAAGAGAGCGGTTCTCAAGGAGACGTCTTTCACCAGACATATATACAGTTGGCATAAAAGTATCTCGGCATGTTTTTCGATCAGTATTGTGCCAAAGTCTGAAAATTTTGAAAGTTTTCAAGATATACATTTTGTTGCCTAGGTCTTCCTCTTTCATTCAACACCTTGCCTATTAAAAAAACTGCAACTAGTGGTTTAGGGGTTTTACGTCTTTCAGGCGTTCTATCACAGCCATTGTTGCACGCATTCTTACAAGTGAGGTGTCAAATGAAAAAAGCAAGACCTAGACAACAAAATGTATATTTCGAAACCTTTCTGAATTATCGGACTTGGCACAATACTGATCGAAAAACATGGCGCGATACTTTTTTGTGCCAACTGTATTTCAAGAACCAGTGAAATGCTTCTGCGAGATAAAACAGACTTTGCCGCTATCATCGTTGGAGGCAACAATATCAACAATTTAAGGTATTTAGATGAAACTGTTCATCTGGCAGCTAATCAAGAAAACCCTTCAACAAATTCTGGATAGAATTGTTAAAAAAGTGGTTGATCAGGTCGTGGAATCAATAATTTGCAAGAAAACAGAATGCATGGCAACATCAAAGAAGAACATAATTCCAAGACGTACACTAAGAGTTGGCAGTACACTATTAGGCGGGTGGACATCTTTAAATATTGGGGAAGCCGGATATCATCAAACGGCCACTGTGACCATAAACGTCTAACATCAATAATTCTTACGCCTGATTATTCAAAATCATTCTCTTGTGAAAAAAAAAACATTCTCAATAGACCGGCGTAAGAATAGACGTTCGCGTTTGACGTTAATGGTTTTTCGCAACCTCCCCGTTAAAAGAAGTATAAGAATGGCAAAGGAAGCTTTTACAAAAATTAAGAATATCCTGACAAATTGAAAACTGTCCCAAAACAAGGTTACAGCACGTTCTTTCCAACGCGTTACTTTTCTCCTTTCTAATTGGCTGGATTAGCAACGCGTTGCTTTTTTTTCCTGATTGGTTGGCTAAGCACCACGTTGCATTCATTAGCAACGCGTTGCCTTTCACCTTTTGTAACTGGTTCTCTCCGCAACGCGTTGCTTAAGGGTCCCAGAAAGCAACCTGCTACTTTTTAACTTTTCCGATTGGCTTGGCTAAAGCAACGCGTTGTTTCCGAAAGCAATGAGTTGTAACAATATAGTGTGGGTTGTATGTCATTGAGTGATGAAACAGTTCCCAGTGATTTTGGTGCCTTTGCCTTAAAAGTTGATTTTCTGCGGTTTTTCATCAATAGGGACCAGACAGGCAGGAAAATTATGGGTGCAAATTTTCGGGGACTGCTGCCCCCTTCCTCAAGGGGGGAATGTTACTAAAGGGAAAAATTAAAATCGAGTAGTTCCTAATTGTGTTTTAATGGACATCCAAACATGTTGTCTCTTATAAAGGATAGAAGAATAGATAATTGCCCTAGGTTCCGACCTTTCGTAAAGCGCTATAGCCCCATAATGGTTCTTGGTCATCCTGGGGTAAAAAGTTACCAATGATCAGATTTTGTGTTGATGATGAAAATGATGATGGAAACTGGGGATAAGTTGTTGGTATTGTCTCACAGGATCCAAAAATGTATTATGTTACAGGTGTGGACATTTAGTTGGCTAATTTCCTTAGCAAAAAAATGTCGCAAGGGTCTAAATGGTCTATGGGGGGGGCCACCAGAACTTTCCGGGATGGCGCAATGGTGATATCAAAAAATCAAATTTAAATGCAATTTCTGTTTCAGTATGCAAAAGGAATCATTTGACACCACTCTCAACAAAATCGGAGGCATTTACCCCAGGGTGATCTTGAGCCATTATGGGGCTTATACCGCTTAACTAAAGGTCGGACACCTATGCAAATTATACTTTTCTAATCCTTGAGGAGACGAACGCGTTTAGTGAGTGAAGTAAAACCAATTGTGACTCGATTTTAAATTTTTCCCTGTAACTTAACAATTTTCCCCCCTTGCAGGAGGGGGCCATCAGTCCGAAAAATTGCAACCCCATCATTTTGTGACAATTTAGGTCCTATTGAAAACCCAAACAGCAACAAAATCATTTAGCATGAAAAATCATTACCGGGAATACACACCAACCCGAATAATACGTTATATTATTTGTTTTAGCTTGTAATACACGGGGGTTTAGCACTTGTAGGACGCACTGGGAAAATATGTTGTTGCCGCAATTCGAGAGTGTGTGTGAGGTGAGAGCTTATAGAACTAACGTGCGTGCGTTCTGCGATGATTACTGTCTGTAAAACAGCGCGAGCGCAGCGATCAGAGCGTCAAACGCCCGAGGTCAAACGGCATAAGTTGTGCCGCCTGCTCCTAAAATGCTAACATGTATCATCACAAGCTTCTGAGTAATCCGAGCACATCCTTTATGTGCTAAAAAACAAACAGACTGCGAAGGTATCACATTTACAAGGATTATCATGGTTTAAATTCGATAGAAAAAAAAAAACCGCATGGGAATCTGATATTCCTAACTCTTTTGGGTGCAAAATTATATTTACGCAATGTATGTGCGATAATCCAGGACCGACAGCTATATAATGGACGGAATTCTTTTTCAGCGTAAGTTAATTGAAGCAAGGACGGTATTTTTCTTTATTTGAAATAAAAGTTAAATACAATTCTTAGAGGTAACAGCTCACGTTTCAAGCCGCTTTGCTTTCTACGGTCAAAATATAATAGAGTTGTCTATCATCGTCAAAGTAATGACCGAGTACTGCCGTGGAGCTTAATGTCCGCGAGAGGATGAGTGAAAAATGAAAGAGACTCATGATCGACAATCACCGTAAACCAAATTCAAGATCTGGAGCGCCTGAACTCTCCATGTTCAAACGTAAATTGTGAAGATAACACAAAGTAATGAGGGAGCTATTCAAAAGAAATTCTTGTGACTTGTCCAATATAAAACCACTTCCTTGTCGACATTTCGACAATTACCAGTTGTCTTTATCAACAAAGGACTGATTGTCATCCCATGTGTGAGAGGTGTGTCGGAAAAATGTCAATCTTGAATTTTAACATCTTAACCATCACATCTGCTATGAAACCCATTGTATCAGGAACATGCTGGTCCACTCAAAAGTTAAAGGGATCCTCACAGCACTACCGATGTCATCTATGCTATCCCGCGTAATAACTACAACTCCACATACATGGTGAAACAGGGTGGAAAAAGGCTTGAGGAACATAAAAGTGAGGCCGAAAAGGTATCAGCCAATGCCCGCACCAGGTCTATAGTAGAAAATATTCCCATTCATCCGTCTACAAATCAGCCATTACAGACCATGTTGTGGACAAAAATCATGTCGTAAATTGGGAGGAGCCTAGGATCGTAAGCAAAGAGAAGCAGTGACAACTCCAAGAGATGGATCAAGCAGGCATTGAGATTAGCAAGCTGGACGCCACCATGAACAGGGACGAGGGGCAATACAACCTGAGTCACGAATTTGACGATCTTCTTTTGTTGCGTCCTTTCTGGTTTTGAAGCTCTTTTTTGTATGACAAGGGTGGTGATAATGGTGTTTTAGTTAAAAAAGTACTGTTTCTTCAAATTTTGTAACTCAATTATACTGCTACAATAACACATTTTATCAAAGTACTTAAGACCTTTATAGATTTCATGTTTAAGCGGGTGCAGATGCATAAGAGATATGATGCCTAACTTTCCACATCCTGCTTTTTTGTGTGGAAAGTTAGTATCTTATGCATTTGCACCCGCATAAACACGAAATCTAAAGGCAGTTACTTACGCGAAAAAAGTGTCTGTTGCTATATGCGAAATGGTTTCGGAGACAAACTCTTTTTCGGGGCTTGATGCGCTCTAAACAACAAAGAATCGCGCCAAAGTCAGATCACTGTTTATTAAAAAGCCAGCGGTATGATTGCTTGAATGACAACTCCCCTAACGCTGGTTAGTAAGGGGGAACGGGTGGCGCAGGGGGAACGGGTGGCGCAGCGTATCTTCCCTCGTCTTTCACCAATGAGGTCTCGGGTTCGATCCCCGGCAGGGGCTCATTCTCGGCGGATTTATGTGAATTTGGTTTCTCGATCCATACTCGTTCCCGCAGGTTTTCTCTGGGTACTCCGGTTTCCTCCTGCTCCTAAAATCGAGCTTCTTGGCATAAATCTGTTCTGGTAATATGGTTTCTCTGATGTGCTGAGCGCCTTTCATGGCTGCCGCACAGCGCCTCGAGCACGTTTACGTGGATATATCGCGCGTTAAAAATATTCAAATTATTGAATTATTACAAATTATTATAGTCATGTTACAAAAATAGCTTGGTTAGACGAAGACTAAAAGCTAGTCACGAATGAAGCTTGTCAAACCATTTAGTTATTGCAGATAAGTAAACTTTAGTAAATATTTGCCAGGTTTCAGGCTTAATTATTTGATTCTACGTTCATGCTCAAATGCATCTCTTACTCACATCTTTGGAGGATACAATGTTTAGCTTGGAGCCAAAGAATTACGTTTTGTGATCATAAACTGAACAACTTCGACAGACAGACCTGTGCCAGGAGTGATATATGTTACATATTGCCGCGAACCTTGCTTGATGCATAGACAGTTAGTTATCCTTGTCTTGCAAAAGGGATATTTTGGAATTAGTATCGCCTTGACCTATACTGGAAACGATTCTTCAAACAAGAGACTACCCCGAGAATAATACTCCAAGGAGTTCTTATCGTGAAGGTGTAAAGCTATTAGTAACCATTTCATTGTTGAAGTAGTGCACAACGCCATTGAACTTTGACATTATAAGTCACCAACAGACAGAGAAATCACATCAAGATATTGGCGCAATCAGGTTCGCACATTACACAATCTTGAACTATTAATTTTTAATCAGTAAAAATACGTTTTTGTTATGTTAAGATAATTTTTGTACACCGAGCGCATTCTCTGTTTCTATATTTTACTGTTAACCTTTGTGTTCATTTGATACTCTAACGATACAAATAAAAGAATGTGTACTTAGAAAAGCACGGCAGAACTAATTTGTACCAGTTGGTCAACCTGCGTCGTGTGAACGTAATTTGAACTGAAAAGAGTAATAACTCACAGTTAAAACTAAAAGCACTCAATGCCACTGGCAAGGTTATATCCTTAGTTTGCAAATGAAATATTTGATATGGATATTCCATTCGATTAAAACGGTAATTTTATAAATAAATTGCATTCAATGTGATAAAATTGGGAAACCCAAACACACGATATATCTTGAAAGAGTAAAAGACGTTTAATTCAAGCTGTACCAGGTGTCATACAAACCAATAGCGGTGTCGGTTTATTTGAGAACACAAGGCTTTATGTCAAGTTATTGTAAAAAAACCCTACTATTTGTAGTACGTGATACAATTTGAAAGTAGGTGTGAAGGATATAATGTAATTATACCAAAAATACACACAGAGAGGACAAAATACATAAAACTATGTAAAATAGAACTCTATATCATAATTATGTAAAATTTTACTTAATTTAGGTAAAATTTTACTTAATTTAGGTACAATTTTACTTAATTTAGGTAAAAAAGTTTTACTTAATTATTATAGAATTCAATTTTTTACACAGCTTGTGTATTTTTTATATATTTTTTCTCTGTGTACGATTTGTTATTAAATAAAGATTATTTTTTTCCTTCTTGAGAAGGCGCAGAATGAAACTCATTTGCTCGTTGAACCCGGTTTAAAGAAACGATACTATCCCACCCCATGAAAATGTGTACATTATCATATGCGGAATTAAGCATGACTTGTAAACGAGGCTACTTGGTACAGTTCTGAAACGAATTATGCGTGCAGCACACAACGGACAGATAGACGATGTACGTTTGCGTCTATTGCAAGCCAGAGAGACATACCGCATTACCGGAACGTAGGCCATATAGAATGATGAATATCCATGACGTGTTTAAAAAATAGACCCACGACGTGTTGCTAAGTATCTAGCAATGTGTTTCGAGCCTTCACAACGCGTTACGATCCTTCACAACACTGTAGCAAAATTATTTTGAAATATACACTTCGTTCCGCGTTTCGTATTGAGCACTTATAAACATGATTTGTTGAACGGAAATATTGATCAGATCGTCGAAAAGAGTTAATAATATTATGCTATTTTTCAACAAGAGAATCAGAAATTGTTTTTAAAGAAATATTTTTCAAGCTTTCAAATTGGAAGAAATGTTTAAGCAGTCCATGTTAATGTTTCCATAATATGTTCCCGACAGGAAAACATGAATAATGAGCAATGAGCTTATTATTTCCATTACTTCACAATGCTTTAATGTTTTATTTAAGGGATAAACATGCATGGATAGTCTACATTTATTCCTTTACTTAAATAATAGCATATTTAAGGAAAGAGTCCACGATTCTTTTATATCCCTAAGTTCTTTTCGGGGAATGACTACCAACCTAACGATCACCGCAAAAAGGGAGGTAGCGTTATTTTTCTCGTTACATCTAGGGTCAATTTTTCCCCTAAAACAAAATAGGGGTCCGTTCCGTGATTTTTGGTCCATTTTTGAAAAAGGGAAAATATGGCATTAAGGGACATTGGGTATATAAATCTGTCACATCTGAGCAGGATTCACTATAGGCCTACACATGACGCATGATGGACACAAAACATGCAGCGTCATCTGCCGACCTGGAATTTTTCTCTCCAGCTTTGAAGAAACTCCCGCTCCCCCGTTCTCTCTCTCACTAGGGGGTGCGGAACAATACCTCGTGTAGACAATCCAAAGCAATCTATGGCTGACCAAATGCCATCCACTTTCAGCTTCATCCAGGGGCATTTGAGTATCGTATTCTATGTGATCCGAAATACTTTTACATGAACCGATCGCTGACAACCTCGTCACCAGAACACCAGATTTTCCCGGAAGTGGTACAAATTTTGGTATCTGAAATCAATAGGGTTAAGGATGTTTGGTTATGAGCGAAAATGTGCTCCATTTTAGTAGAGCAAGATTAATTTTATAGAGTACTCTATGGGGCTAACAAATACATGTTTTTAGTTCTCACATCAAAATGGATGGTGGTTGGAGAGGAAGGCCATTCTATTAAAGCACTATCAGTGACTTACTAATCAGACAATCGAAAAAAGCATCAAAAAGTCAGATTTTTGCATTACGTAACAGTACAGTTATCCTAAACATACCCTGCAAATGATAAGACCATAAGCAACCTAATAAGGACAGAATCAGAGATTTAGTCATTACTGTCCAACCGGCCCCTTACTACAACACCTAATTTGAATGAGATCGTATTTTGGAACACGCCGTTTTCTCTTCTTTTCTGTTAATTCTACAGCTGTAAAAGGTAACTTATGGGATTCACAGACTTTATCTTTCACGTTGAAGCTATTCCTGGCAAATTTTCAATATTTTTTCAATCACTGATAGTGGGGTCCCTTATTAGATGAAATTTAATCAAGACTAAAATTCGGGTCATCCCCCTTTAAGTCTCTAAAGACGATCATTGCCATACTATGTGGGTGGGTGTGTAATGGGTTCCTGCAAAGTAACAGATGTTAACGTATGTGATCTACTTTCATAAGAACGTGGTCAAGTTTCCCGGATCGAGTATGTATATGTGGGGTTATTGCGCGTATGCATGTGTGTATATATTATGTATGTATATATGTACATGTATTATATGTATGTATTATTTTCCTAGAGGGAAATCTGACGAACACCGCAAAATAAAGGGAGGTAGCATTATTTTTCTTGTTAGATTTAGGGGCATTTACCCCCCTAAACCAAGGCAGGGGTCCGCTCCGTGATTTTTTCGAAAGTGCGTGTAAGGGACGTTAGAGATATGGTATGTACGTTTCAGCATTTCAAACATTTAAACAGGGAAGTGTCTATGTATCTTCCCTTTAAACCTATTAAGAGAAGAACTGTAGTGAATGTGTTTGTTCTTCCTGTGGGCGCAAAGAAGGCAAAGTAACATTAATTTATAATGGCTATGTTCCTCTTTATTCCTTTTCCGGTAACCCAAGGGAGGTCTGAAATACGCTGTCGAAGCCAGAAAATGAATACCAGTGGTTATGAATGATTTCATTATTTTTGTTTGACCAATTTTGAAATGAATAGATGTGGAATTTGCTTCCGTTGATCGAAATGTCTAAAATCGTTTTTAATATACAGGGTTTTATCATACGTCCCGTTTTGTTGAACCACTATCCAGTGAAAATGATCATTGTAATATATCAATATTAATAGAAAATTACCAAACGCATATTAAAACATATTCTTTAACTTTGTATCATATTTCCAGTCAACATGATCAATTTAAATGCAGTCATTGAACGAGCCTCATGCATTTATATATTGATGGTGCACAGACAAGTTACACTGTGGTTTGTTTACCTCAAGAACCAACTAGCTCAGATTGCATCATGCATAAAATGCGTTTAGTTTAGTAGCAGTTAATTGCATATTTCATACCACATGTAATAATAACACATTTTTTTTGAAGAGCGCTCCCAATTGTTAAAAAAATTTAAGATTTTTACACGGTTGCATTGGTAACTTGTTAGTAAACTTTACCTGTGAATGGTTAAACTCGACAATGTGTATGTGTCGCAAACGAAGGAATTTTGTAATTAGAATAATTAATATCGGAGATCTCCGATAATAATTCAACGGCTGCTGGCAACGGCCTTCCATTAGTTGTTTTATTGGTTCAGGCAAGTCAAGTTAGAGGTCATTTTCTTGAGGTGCAACTATTTCATCATGGACGGACATAAACTTAGCATTTCCAGCTCTGCCGTTAAGTACAAAAGTGGGATCCCAATTCTAATTACAAAATCGCTTGTTTCATTATAAATACGTATGTTTGAGCATTCTCGTTCGCAGGTGTAGTTTCCTAGACAATTACCAACATAACTGTGCAAAAATATTAAATTTTGAAAATGTGCTGTTATTGCTTTAATGACGTACAACAGCGCCTATGTTTATTGCTGAAGCTGGAATTGACTTAAGCTCTAAGTGTTTTACCGTTAAACCTCATTTGAGTTTCGAAGGCTTACCACCACTAAAAGCTCTAGTCAAAGGCTTCCAGGTGATTTTTTTGTTCACATCCTTTCCGGTAAGACACGTGAAAAAATGTTTGGTAAGACTATAGGTTAGGCTCTAGTCATCAGTAGATATTGCGGTAAGCTATAATTGGCATAGGCAAAATATAATTTGAAATATTGCCTTCTATCGTAGATACTGTGCCGCGCAGCCCTATAACCAATCATGATGGGGATCTGTCCAGACGTCAGACGCAACATGTCGCGTGTAATTATACCACTGGCTTCTTTTTACTCATTAGGTGTTGTCAATCACGTTATATGAACTGTCAATGTTGTCCTACTAGATTTATTTGAATGCTGTAGGATTAGAGACAGCAGACACATGGGTATATTCACATATCTTTAGACGGGTGATGTGTTGAAATGCGTTGTTTTATTTGGTATAAAGTTTCATTATATTTCATTGAGTTGAACGCTTGTAAATCCATTCCCTCGTTAGAGCTATCTGAGAGTGTTTGAAATAATGTCATGTGCACGTAATTCCATTACAGAATAATAAATAAAAGAGCCAATTTCAAAATCATAAAAAAATGTCACATGGTCTCGAAGGATTTTCTTCGCGGAGGTATAGACATTTCATTTATATTTTCGTCTGTCTTGCACATATTTATACTACTCTATAGGCTTAACCTTCACCTTAATACGAATAAAGCTCTTGTAGAGAGTTATGTTATTGTTGAATCGTAATAGTGTGGACATAGAAATTGATCAAACCTTAAGCAAGTTGACCGAGGAATCGGATAGCCACTGTTACATTTGGAATCAGAACATTCGCTCTTAGACCTGTTGTGTTTTACAAGTGTAGAAGTTCAAGATCAGGCGACAGGTATGTAAACAAAATTAAATTTTGGAGTTGGCTCCCGAGGTTGGATCTTGTTGGATCAGTTCCTATTGTGAGGCATTGATCAAACTTGATATTCCCCATCATATACACTTGATTTTAATACCTTTGGATAGTTATGTTCTTTCTCTTTCCATTGGTACCAAAATAAGTACTTTATCAGCAAACTGCCAATTTTAGTAGGCACAGAGTGTAGAATATAGTAAAATATTTTCTCATGATTATTTTCATGTGTTAGTTCGACACTACCTGATGGGAAATGATCAGTTTTATATAGACACAGTCGTTTAGTGCTACAGTAATATTTTGAGTCAGTAAAATTGCAGAATATATATCCATCTTCCAGTATTTTTATACTTTTCTTAACTTGGACGTCATAGTGACATCATAATGGAAAAGTTTGTACATATTTTGATACCAAAGGGGAAAAATATAAACTATCCTGTGGTCCCGGAATCGAATGTTCATTAAGAAAAATCGAACATCCCATTGGGTTTGTTGTTATAAAAATGGCTTATAAAAATGACGCAAATGAGATATCAAAGTGCGCAGAACACGAACTGAGCTTCTTTCCGCGATCTCAAGTTCATGCGTAGGTTTAGGCTGCCTCCTATCAAAAGGATAGCCTTTTGTAATCTTGGTATTCATTCCATTGTACTGGCTCTACATGTTTATGCCATTTGAGAAGGCAATTCAGGTTTTCAAGCGAAAGTCATGTAATGCATCATAAAGTACGTGCCTAAAAATAAAATGATCACCGCTGACCTTAGTAACAAAAATAGCTCTTATTTTACACTTTCTGGCCTAACCAGTCGAGATGTGTTGTTTTGTTGATATTCAAAAGCGCCTAAATACACTTTTGATCGAAATTGAGTTATTAGTAGAAAAAGAAAGGAAAAAAAAAACCACATTATTTTGACATTAAAGGTGCTTTTTCCGATTTATGTCTATTGTCTTCTGTACTTGATATGAGAGCCTGACACTTGCACATTCGCCCCATCAAGTACCGTGGGAAACAAACTTGCGGTTTTGATGGTAGACGCAATAACGCGTATTGCAAAACCCTATTCAATACTGTGGTAATATTGATGGTTAACCATTAAAACGGCGGTTTTTTTGTTTATATCTTTGGAATGAAATGGATTTGAGTGCTCAAATTTCAGGACGACAATTAGAAAAATACGGCCTTTCATCTGATATCAAAATCGATACTACTTCCGGGTAAATCAGAGGGTGCCAAAGATGATCGGAACACGCCCCTTTCAAGTTTCAAGCATGGTCCTTTCCAAAGTTATGGATTTCAACACTTTCCGGATTTTCCGGAAAAGTTTGGATATTTGAAAAAGTTTGGTAATTTCTTACATAAATGACAAAAATATGAAACTTCTTTTCCATGAAAGTTGTTGTTAGTATCATTCTTAGAAAAATTAACCCCCATCTTGTTTTAAGATAGTGGTTTTATGGGAAAGTAGTTTGCTCAAATTTAGTGTGCAAATATGTTTTCCAAAAGGGCCTAAATCCACTTCACACCGAAAATAAAGAAATACACAGAAGACCCTGTAAAAATCAGAGAGTAAAACTAATGTGGGTTCTCGGCGCGGCTGCTTCTACATGTGGGAACTTTCTTTGACAACAACATTAATTAATAAAGTGCAATGTGGCTATTTTTTAAAAAGGAATTTTTCTCAGAACTATGAAAAGTGGATTTAGGTCTTTTTGGAAATCAAGTATTCATATGCATAAAGATAAGATAAAATAACTTTTGAAAGATAATGAGAGGCCTTTATTTTTAAAATAGAAGTGTTATGTAAAAACAAAAGAACTTATGGAACAATGACTAATTCATCCAGAACTTGAGTTCAAGAAAATGTTTATGCAGTAAGCGACATGTTTAATCTTAATAACAAATGTAAATTATTTCCATTAAAGATAAGAGTAAGGTATAACGTTGGTCCCAATACACGCCTCAAAAACAAATCTTTAAAAAAATACTCAGTGCTTGACACATAGGCCAAATTAATTCCTATCGGATTCCATGACGATAATACGGTTACGCTATTTAAATTGGATAAAAAAATGGTTAATTGGATAAGGCTGGTCGGAAAGAATGACAATAATTGAACTCTAACAAGAGGTATACAAACGGAAGGGACGAACGAACGTTTTTGTTATTCCTATTTCCTTGACCTTTTTAGTGCTCTGATGTTAAAGGTGTTCCGATCGTCTTTGGGACACTCCTATTTACCCAGAAGTAGTATCGATTTTGATATCAGATGAAAGGCCGTAATTTTTCATTATTGTCGTGAAATATGAACCCTCAAATCCATTTCATTACCAAGATATAAACCAAAAAAAAAAATGATCACCGCTGACCTTAGTAACAAAAATAGCTCTTATTTTACACTTTCTGGCCTAACCAGTCGAGATGTGTTGTTTTGTTGATATTCAAAAGCGCCTAAATACACTTTTGATCGAAATTGAGTTATTAGTAGAAAAAGAAAGGAAAAAAAAAACCACATTATTTTGACATTAAAGGTGCTTTTTCCGATTTATGTCTATTGTCTTCTGTACTTGATATGAGAGCCTGACACTTGCACATTCGCCCCATCAAGTACCGTGGGAAACAAACTTGCGGTTTTGATGGTAGACGCAATAACGCGTATTGCAAAACCCTATTCAATACTGTGGTAATATTGATGGTTAACCATTAAAACGGCGGTTTTTTTGTTTATATCTTTGGAATGAAATGGATTTGAGTGCTCAAATTTCAGGACGACAATTAGAAAAATACGGCCTTTCATCTGATATCAAAATCGATACTACTTCCGGGTAAATCAGAGGGGTGCCAAAGATGATCGGAACACGCCCCTTTCAAGTTTCAAGCATGGTCCTTTCCAAAGTTATGGATTTCAACACTTTCCGGATTTTCCGGAAAAGTTTGGATATTTGAAAAAGTTTGGTAATTTCTTACATAAATGACAAAAATATGAAACTTCTTTTCCATGAAAGTTGTTGTTAGTATCATTCTTAGAAAAATTAACCCCCATCTTGTTTTAAGATAGTGGTTTTATGGGAAAGTAGTTTGCTCAAATTTAGTGTGCAAATATGTTTTCCAAAAGGGCCTAAATCCACTTCACACCGAAAATAAAGAAATACACAGAAGACCCTGTAAAAATCAGAGAGTAAAACTAATGTGGGTTCTCGGCGCGGCTGCTTCTACATGTGGGAACTTTCTTTGACAACAACATTAATTAATAAAGTGCAATGTGGCTATTTTTTAAAAAGGAATTTTTCTCAGAACTATGAAAAGTGGATTTAGGTCTTTTTGGAAATCAAGTATTCATATGCATAAAGATAAGATAAAATAACTTTTGAAAGATAATGAGAGGCCTTTATTTTTTAAAATAGAAGTGTTATGTAAAAACAAAAGAACTTATGGAACAATGACTAATTCATCCAGAACTTGAGTTCAAGAAAATGTTTATGCAGTAAGCGACATGTTTAATCTTAATAACAAATGTAAATTATTTCCATTAAAGATAAGAGTAAGGTATAACGTTGGTCCCAATACACGCCTCAAAAACAAATCTTTAAAAAAATACTCAGTGCTTGACACATAGGCCAAATTAATTCCTATCGGATTCCATGACGATAATACGGTTACGCTATTTAAATTGGATAAAAAAATGGTTAATTGGATAAGGCTGGTCGGAAAGAATGACAATAATTGAACTCTAACAAGAGGTATACAAACGGAAGGGACGAACGAACGTTTTTGTTATTCCTATTTCCTTGACCTTTTTAGTGCTCTGATGTTAAAGGTGTTCCGATCGTCTTTGGGACACTCCTATTTACCCAGAAGTAGTATCGATTTTGATATCAGATGAAAGGCCGTAATTTTTCATTATTGTCGTGAAATATGAACCCTCAAATCCATTTCATTACCAAGATATAAACCAAAAAAAAAAATGACAGTTTTAATGGTTAACCATCAATATTAGCACAGTATTGAACAGGGCTTTGCAATATGCATTATTGCTTCTATCATCACAACCGCAAATTTGTTTCCCACGGTGTTTGATGGGGCGTATGTGCAAGTGCCGGGTTCTCATATCAAGCAGAGTAAACAACAAACATAAATCGGAACAAGCACCTTGAATTGCAACTGATCGTCATTTTTGGTGTCCATATTGGGTCATTCCATGCCAAAACACCAAGGTGTGGAACCTACCCTCTCAGATTTTGTTGAAATTGCAGTCAAAGGTACATTTCATGGGGCTACAGAGGAGGTCAAAAGGAAAAATTCAAATTCCATTCCGTTTTAAAGTTATGGGCTCTCAAAGTTTTACGACTCGGACTATAAAATTGTGATTCAGTATTTAAAAAAAACTTTATTAATGTTATTTATATAATCATTAGTTGCCACTTGTTGCATCAATAACAAAGCAAGTAGAATTTCTCTGCATCCCCTAGTAAAATAGGTCCTCAAATAGTTTCCATAGTGCAAAATGGACTAAAATGGGACCAAACATAGAGGACGCTTATTTTGACGCGTACACCTGATATGAAGTTCTAGCATTGAAAAAAATATTAGCATACACTATAACAATCATTGTGATATAAGTTTTGTTTTGAATTTAAAATTGCTAAAATTTATCATATTGATTTTTATTCTCCTATAACTCGCATGACTTGTCTAACCCACAATTAGATTATGTGAAATCACCTGTTGTCTGGTTCTGGAAAATCTCGTTATCGGCAGCCTTTTTGTAACAAATCAATAAATATTGCGTTTTAGGTATATCGTCATTATTATTATTACAAATTGATTAAAACGGAGATTTGATATACGAGTATAATGTCTGACTGACAGAATCTAGGAACCAGATGTTTCGACTGAAATATTAAAAACTCCTCCTCCGCAAAACAGGGTTGTGCTTTTAAAACAATTTAAACCCTGTAATATTATATTTACTCCCAAATGTAAGCAACAACAACAACAATAACAACATCAACAGCATCAGCAACAACAACAACAACAACAACGACAACAACAACAACATGGAAATGGCGTTTAGCACAAGAATACACACGCCAGAGTTTAAATATCAATGGGTACGAGTCTGTGATTTTCATGTAATAGACACATTTATTTATTTAAGTTACAGCAAACTTAAAGTTAGTGTACAAATTACCTTATTACTCTTATTATTGACCCTATCTGTTTTGGGGTATGTTAGTGTAAAATATATTTCCATTCTTGCAATGGCCAAGAATATCCTTTGTGAGCAAATGGAAGAAATTTCATATTTTGTGAAAATGTGCCAGTGCCGCTTTCAACTATCTAACTCCCATTCGGACCACTAACCTCTTCTCTGATTGATTTTTCAACGTATTACCACAAAAGTGAACGCGTGACACTTCGAATTGTTAAACACTAACCATTGAATTGGCTCCGATTGACAATTGGTTTTCTCAACTTGACACTCAAGACTAGAATAAAATAACATCAGTTGCAAATGCATTAGCGATAATAAAAAAAAAAAAAAAAAAAAAGGAGGTCAAAAGGAAAAATTCAAATTCCATTCCGTTTTAAAGTTATGGGCTCTCAAAGTTTTACGACTCGGACTATAAAATTGTGATTCAGTATTAAAAAAACTTTATTAATGCTATTTATATAATCATTAGTTGCCACTTGTTGCATCAATAACAAAGCAAGTAGAATTTCTTTGCATCCCCTAGTAAAAATAGGTCCTCAAATAGTTGCCATGGTGCAAAATGGACTAAAATGGGACCAAACATAGAGGACGCTTATTTTGACGCGTACACCTGATATGAAGTTCTAGCATTGAAAAAAATATTAGCATACACTATAACAATCATTGTGATATAAGTTTTGTTTTGAATTTAAAATTGCTAAAATTTTTCATATTGATTTTTATTCTCCTATAACTCGCATGACTTGTCTAACCCACAATTAGATTATGTGAAATCACCTGTTGTCTGGTTCTGGAAAATCTCGTTATCGGCAGCCTTTTTGTAACAAATGGGTACGAGTCTGTGATTTTCATGTGATAGACACATTTATTTATTTAAGTTACAGCAAACTTAAAGTTAGTGTACAAATTACCTTATTACTCTTATTATTGACCCTATCTGTTTTGGGGTATGTTAGTGTAAAATATATCTCCATTCTTGCAATGGCCAAGAATATCCTTTGTGAGCAAATGGAAGAAATTTCATATTTTGTGAAAATGTGCCAGTGCCGCTTTCAACTATAAACTCCCATTCGGACCACTAACCTCTTCTCTGATTGATTTTTCAATGTAGTACCACAAAAGTGAACGCGTGACACTTCGAATTGTTAAACACTAACCATTGAATTGGCTCCGATTGACAATTGGTTTTCTCAACTTGACACTCAAGACTAGAATAAAATAACATCAGTTGTAAATGCATTAGCGATAATAAGCGTTATAGCAAATGACCCTAATTAAGCGTTCTTTAAACACAGAAAAGGGTCGCCGTTTTAATTTTTTTTGTGTTTTAAGATGCTCTTCGACATTGAAACTCATATTATGGATATTAATTACACATCCTCGTTATTTCAAACTGAACTAAAATAAGACTAGTACCAATTTAGCAGCAAGGTCAATATGGATGGATCTTTAAAGATACAACGTGTATACAGCCAAAGGGGCATACAATTTAAAAACAATTTACACAATTTAAAACCCAAAATGGGTTTAAAAACACAAGAAATAAAATTAAGTATTAAAATGCTATTTTGGCAGTGCCGTGGGCCACATGCAACTCAATTCAAATTTGGATTTGTGTGAACCTTTGAAAATCAGAATTCATCCCCCGTGGTTCATTCATCCCCCAGAATTCATCCCCTACGGACAAAGCCCAGACAAAGCATCTCCCTCTTCGGAGTGAATGTGCAACCTTCAGTCCATAACCCAGAAACTCCTGACCACGGCTGTTTTAATAAAATTCATTGGCCGCTGTAAGCACTCGCAATTAGGCGGCACTGCTCTGCCCACCGTTGAGCTGCGGAGATCATAACGATCGACCATTTTTATCGACAGCTGAAAGAGGCCGGTTAATTTTTCATTATTTAAGAAGTGCAATATGAACCCTCAATCCAGTTCATTCCAAGATATAAACCAAAAAAAAATGACCGTTTTTAATGGTTAACCATCAAATTAGCACAGTATGGAACGGGCTTTGCAATCTGCATTATTGCTTCTATCATCACAACCGCAATTATGTTTCCCACGTGCTTGAATGGGGCGTCTGTACATTGCCGTGTTCACAAGCAGAGTAAACACAACATAAATCGACACATCCACCTTGAATTGCAACTGATCGGTCATTTTTTTTGGTGTCCATATTGGGTCATTGCCATGCCAAAACACCAAGGGTGGAACCCACCCTCTCAATTTTGTTGAAATTGCATCAAAAGGTACATTTAAGTGGGCTCACAGAGGGAGGTCAAAAGAAAATTCAAATTCCATTCGCTTTTAAAGTTATGGGCTCTCAATGTTTTATTACGACTCGGACTATAAAATATGTGATCAGTTATTAAAAAAAAACTTTTATGCTATTTATATAATCATTAGTTTGCCACTTGTTGCCTCAATAAACAAAGCAAGTAGATTCTTGTTGTCTTGCATCCCCTGTAAAAATAGGTCCTCAATAGTTGCCCAGCTGCAAAATGACTAAAATTGGACCACAAATAGATGGGACATGTTATTTTGACGCTAACACCTGATATGAAGTTCTAGCCTTGAAAAAAATATTAGCACACACTATAACAATCATTGTGAATATAGTTTTGTTTGAATTTAAAAGTGGCTAAAATATTTCATATTGATTTTTATTCTCCTATAACTCGCATGACTTGTCTAACCCACAATTAGATTATGTGAAATCACCTGTTGTCTGGTTCTGGAAAATCTCGTTAGCGCAGCCTTTTTGTACAAATGGGTACGAGTCTGTGATTTTCATGTGATAGACACCTTTATTTATTTAAGAGTACAGCACACTAAGTTAGTGTACAAATTACCTTATTACTCTTATTTTGAGACCCTATCTGTTTTGGGGTAAGGTATGTAAAATAATATCTCCATTCTTGCAAATGCCAAGAATTATCCTTTGTGTGGAGCAAATGAAGAAATTTCATATGTTGTGAAAATTCCAGTGCGGCTTTCAACTATAACTCCCATTTCGGACCACTAACCTCTTCTCTGATTGATTTTCACTGTAGTACCCACAAAGGTGAACGCGTGCCCTTCGATTGTAAACACTAACCATTAGAATGGCTCCGATTGACCCATTGGTTTCTCAACTTGACACTCAAGACTAGAATAAAATAACATCAGTTGTAAATGCCATTGCGCTAATAGCGTTATAGCAAATTACCCTAATTAAGCGTGTCATTTAAACCCAGAAAAGGGTCGCCGTTTTAATTTTTTTTGTGTTTTAAGATGCTCTTTTCGACATTGAAACTCATATTATGGATATGGATATTAATTACACATCCTCGTTATTTCAAACTGAAACTAAATAAGCCTAGTACCAATTTAGCACAAGGTCACATATCGGTGGATCTTGTAAAGATACAAGGTATACAAAAGGCCAAAGGGGGCATACATTTAAAAACAATTTACACAATTTAAAACCCAAAATGGGGTTTAAAACACAAGAAATAAAATTAGTATAAATGCTATTTTGGCAAGCTGCCGTGGGCCCATGCAACTCAATTCAATTTGGATTTGTGTGAATCCTTTGAAATCAGAATTCATCCCCGTGGTTCAAATTCCTCCCACCAGATTCATCCCCACGGACAAAGCCCAGACAAAGCATCTCCCTCTTCGGAGTGAATGTGCAACCTTCAGTCCATAACCCAGAAGAAAACTCCTGACCACGGCTGTTTTAAAGAAGATTCATTGGCCGCTGTAAGCACTCGCAATTAGGCGGCACTGCTCTGCCCACCGTTGAGCCGGCGGAGATCATAAACGAGCGATCGACCATTTTTATCGACAGATGACCACGCCAACTGCAGAACGGATAGCCTGATTCTCCATGCGCGGTTTGATTTGATGCAGAAAAAACAGCTCTGCCTATCCCTGGTTATTCTTCTGCAATACATGCAATGGAAAGTGCAGGATCTTGTCAAGATCATTGATCTGTGTTATAAGATTAACAGAATGCTTGAGTGTGAAATCACCGTGACTCGAGAAAATGGGTTGATTCCTTAACGCCTCGTGTTTTTTAATGTCTAGAGTTATTTTTAAACACAAATAGAAGAAGTAGAAGGCACAAATTCATAAAAGCTTGCTTTTGTAAATTTAGGAGCAATATATAGCAAAAAACCGCGTGGGAATTGCCATGTTTAACCATAGTAAAAGGGTAAAGCAGCGTTCTATTTTGCATTACTTATAATTCGATTTTCTACCCAGATGAATAAATAAAAACCAGTAGTATTAAGAGGTAAGCTCTAATAATGCTTTTCGACAGGACATTAATACAATTTAAAAAACTATGTGGCACGGTACTCCCGTGCCTGATAAGTTTGATCAATATTTTAATAAAATATTATTAGTTAGTCATAACTGAGTCGTGAATATACCAATTTTCAGGTGATTATTAAGGGCCACGTACGGGGTAAACACAAACACGTATGACGGCATTGATTTCTACTGACAAATCTATTTTTTTAAATAGTACGTGGTATTAAAGTTAAGCGTGGAATATAAGAAAATCACACGTATGGCATGCAACGGTTACAGTGCAACAATGTTTCTTTTTTGGGGATAGCTTGTAAAGAGCGAAAAAATTACCACTATGAAAAAATGCGGATGAGCAGGGAAAATTATTAAGTGGAATGAATGCCTTAAAAAATTGCTTTATGTATCTTAAATTGAATATTAACATTTAAACTGATAAGGGTTTGAGGCTTCCTTAGTGATAAGGGGCGGGGGTTCATAGGACCCCCAATTATAACACTTTCTAGAGGATTTTTAGAATTGAGGTCCACCACAGGGTAGAAGGCTTCAAAGACATCAACAATAAAAAAAATTAAGAAAGTAAAAAACTGAAAAAAAAATGTTTCAGTAAGAAAACTAGTAAAGTACGAAAATACACTAATGCATTTGGCATTTTCTACGAGCATGATTCACTCTAACATGTGCTGAGTGCTTAATTGGGAAGAACTATATTACCTATTTAAGCACAAAAATAAAAGGTCTTGATTTTAAGGTAACTTGTATAATTACATAGATTTCTACGTAAACGCCTACCGATGTGTAGTTAAATATTATTGGTACCAATGGACTCCCTACTATACTTTTCAAGAATTTCTGGGATGTTTAGAATGGTCTTTGTCGTGAATGCAATACTGGAGAAAAATCACCCAAAATGCCTTAATTATGATTAAGATAAAGACATTATGGGTGATGGCATGATAAAGTAGCAAATCGTTCATTGTTAGATGTGATGATTTTCTGAACTTCAACGCACCGACACTAAAAAAATCATTATCTTTATACAGTGTAGTAACACATGTAGGCATTAACATAAAAATCGCGACTTACTCGGCATTTACTCTTGCTTCAACAGCCAAGAGTAAGTGCCCAGATAAGAAACAAAAAATCGGCCGTATTCAATAGCCAGCCATGTTGGTGGGACAAGATAGAGCATTCCAGAAGACAATAAAGACCTGGTCAAGGATCCCTGGGCAATCGCTAAAACATGGATCGATGACAGCTTAATGTATTGTCGTCCTGGAATGGTATGCATCTTGTCCCCCACATGTCTGGTGGTGACGTCATTTTGAATACGTCATAGGTGCTCGAAAATCGGGCGATAAACTCCAACTTACTAGATATTAGCATATCACCCAGCTTAAAGGTACAAAACAAAAATAGGAAAACTTACCCAACTTATGAAGCACTTTAAAAGTTGAGTGTTAGGTTAGAATCATTACATTATCTTTAAAGATTACAAAAGAATGAACTATTTCATACCCTCCTCACGCTTCCACATCAAGGAACATAAATATGAGTGAATTGGACCGTGTAAATATCACTTTAAATTTACAACGTGGTTATGTTCCATTTTTCCGATTTGTATTTATCTTCAGGCAAAGTAATGACATGTAAGCTGTATTAGTTGAATAAGGAAAGACATGTTTTGTGATGTTCGCAAATGTAAGAAATTGCATAAAGGTATTGGCAATTGCATTTGAAATGCGGTTAAGTGGTGTGTGAAATAAAAATTATTATGGTTCTCTTCAAAGGACCGAGAAGACCGACGATAAATAAAAGCTCAGACTGCTGCTTAGGACAGAGTTTTTTTTTAAAAATCAAATTAATGTCTCCTACGTCATAAAAGAATCCTTAAGTTAATTTAAATGTAATTTACGGATCTAGTTTTTAACTTATACACATGTTAGTGACGCTTTAATTAAGAAAAAACAAAATAATGTTTTAAAACTTATCCGCTACAACTCACATTTCACTTCCGAAGCGTGGGATTTCACTGACAACCCTATTGCCTTAGTTAGCAGCTGTTATATGGCTCTGCTGATAAATTGTTGCTAGTGATGTTTTGATGAGCAACTTCCCCAATGACGTCGTCGATTTTGATGACGTCATATACATGAGTAGCAATGGCGTTTTAAGTTAACAAATCTTGTAGTAGTGTGATTTCTTGGTTCTTTGCCCAATGTTAGTTATTTTGCCCCAATTGGAATTTCTGTTTACACACGAGATCGTTCTCTCATTTAACGTCGATGTACTATCTCTTGTCATGGTTTCTTTTAACTCCGTGGGAAGCACTGCGAATGGCTGCAAAGATGTTATATGATTTAACAATAAGTGCCTAGGAGGGGGTTCATAGTACCCATGATTTGTTTTTCGACGATTCTCACTCGTTGAAAAATATTTTGAACTAATTAAATACGCATAATTAATTAATTAAAAAAAAAAAAAATACTAAAATTTCTCTGCCGTTAATGAGATAATGAGCTTGGGTCCCTAGGGAACCCCCCCCCCTTGGCACCAAAGGAGGTTGATTTTAAAATAAAAATTAGCAAACCTGTTGCCAGAATCTTTCGCTTATGATGTCAGATGCATGAAACAAAAATGAATTACAGTAATCAGAAAAACACTAATAAACCCTTTAGTGCTGAAAAGAAGCAATTCCATCTTCGAAGGACTGCGCGCCATTACTGTACAAACCTATGGCAAATACGACTACCCCCCACCAAAATAAGAATGTACAAAATGGTAAATGTTTGTGTTAATATAATGTAAATGGTCCTTCTAGAGCAGAGGCCGATATAAAATCAAATCAAATGATTTTTAAGGTATTGGTAGACGCAGGGTCGCGGAAAGTCCAGACTACTTTTTGAGCGCTTTTGACACAGTTCGAAAACACGATTTGCCCCCTATTCCCAAGACGATTAAACCGAACTCATTTTAATATGTGCACTGTTGGCCTTGTTCTTATGACCCCTCAAAGGTGGTATATTTTCATTTGAAAATTCCTCGGAAAATTGTTGGTTCCTTGGGGGGGGGGGGGTTTCATGGACCCCCCCCCCCTTAGGCACCAACGTGAGTGAAAACCCATTTGGCCCTTAGTTTAATGAGCAACCAAACAATGGAACGAATCGTGGTATAGGGTTTGAAGATGATGATCTTATTTTAGAAACTTCTTCTTCATGTTACTCCAAAGACTATAACATGTAAATAACAACAAAAATATTGTAACAAACGGCAATCGTGCCGGGGGGGGGTACGGTTACCCCTTAAGATCACAATCCTATCCTCGCCAATCATGTCACCAAGCCCTGATAAACCGCGTGGAACCGTGCATCATCAAACTCACAACATTAAATGAGTTCATGATCAATTTTGAGATGTGAACAAAATAGTGTTATTCTATGTATATTTTGGATTACATTCATTGCAATGCATATTCATTCCTACCTACAGTCAGTGTGGAAGCAATTATTAAAATCTATTATCCACAGAGGTAATGTGCTGAGCCCATGTCATGCAATGCATCTTTGAAGAATGTCAAACATTTTGTAAAAATGAAGTAGTCCATGGAAGCAAAAGAGAATCCAGCTTCTCTTAAAGGTATTCAGTTTAAAGCACAAGAGACGTTTGAGAAGACAGAATAGAATGAGTGAATGATAGCATGAAAACTAAGGAGAGAGAGTAGAGGGAGATGGGGAGATAGAGACCTCGATCATACTTTTCAAGAAACATTTCAGTTACTACTGATCGCTTTGACTGATGAAGTAAAACAATGATGCCGTTTGAAAGCATTTTGCCTACGACTTGATAAATTCTTCATTTCTACAATAAGAAGGGCTTAATGCAGGTACTTATAGGAAAAGCAGCAATGTATTCTTTTCGAGACAAATTAGCCCCTAGACAAATTTTAAAGTATTAGGGTGAATGCAAGAAGTAGACGAATAAAGAAACGGTAAATGCAAACGGATTTATACGTAGCATTGACTTGATGGTGAAAAGTGAGGGTAAGTTAGTAGCGTGTCACAGAAGAAAAACACTATTCTAAATGTAAAAGGTATTTAAACACGTTTCTGTGCCTACAATGATTATATCAATCATGGCGTGCCTACGGTGATCAATCCAATTATCCAAACTAATCAAATTTCACTCTATTAATTGTACAAAGAGTGAAAATTCATTTAAAAAGGAACGTTGTTCTAAAGAAAGAGTAACTAATTGTAAACACAAAATTAGATTGAGGTTTACTCTTTAAAAGAGTAACTCACTCTATCCTTTGAGATGACCCCACTGAATCCCCTCAAAAGAAGTTGACACATCTTTTGGAGTTTAGAGATAATGGTTTACTGGAACATTTTATATCTTTATCCGTATTCTAAGGATTCGGTTTTGTTCTTATTGTTTTGCTGTTGTTTTTGTTGTTTAATCGATTATTGCTTATAATAAAATATGAACAAGTTTCCCTAATAATGTGATGAATTGGCATGTCGCCAAAGAATATTAGGATAGAACTTTTGGTGACACCCTTAATGCTCACGTACATTATGCCTCTTTCTTTCGACAAAGTGTCGTTACCTCAATCCAACGGAAGGGGTATATTGATCATCAGCAACGAGTCAACGAACAATAGATTTTAATTAAGCATTACGTGGGCTCAATCAATTTTAGTAAAATGATGGTGATGCTTGACCGGACCACCTGTTCAAATGTTTTAATTATAAATGGTATTGTACATTGATAAAAAAATTGCAAACCGTCAATGGTGGTATGAACGGATTGCGTTTTTTTATCAAGGGTATGTGCAGCTTTGAAGTGTTGAATAATATGGGTAATACATACATGTATAGTCCATCTGCCTGCATTGGATGTATTGACGCGAAGTAGACTGTTTGATCAAAAGAACGGGTCTTAATTGAATTGATATTTTTCCATTCCTGAGAGATGCAGAAGAGCACCCCGAATACATGGATACCCGATGATCGTAAGTGAGGGTATTCGTGAAACTCTGAGTAACGGTTGGCTTTCCAGAGCGTTCTAGACTTATGAAATTTGATATGATATTATTAGTATATATTATATATATATAATATATATATATATATATATATATATATATATATATATATATATATATATATATATATATATATATATATATATATATATATATATATATATATATATATAAAAAAAAAAAAAAAAAAAATGTTTTGTTTTGTTATTCCATTCAGACTTACTCCCTGAAGAGAGAGGTTTACCTCTCGAAACAAATTTGTCGGAGTTTGAAAATCATGGAACTATAACTATCTAAGGAATTATTATTATTATTATATATATATATATATATATATTATATATATATATATATATATATTATTTCCACGCCTCCAACATATGCAGGGAGGGAGTATCCCTTGGGCATGAACATCAATTGAAAAAAAATAAGGATTGTCTCTTTAAATGGTAAAATAAGCAACCGCCCTTTCGTTGGAAAATTAAGAATTGGTCCTTTAATTGGTAAATAAAGAAATGTCCCTTTAAAATGGGAAATGATAGAATGATCCTTTAAAAGGTAAATAAAGGATCGGCCGTTGAAAGGTGGGTGATGCGATCATGGTCTGATTGTTCATGTTTTTCTCTAACATCGAAGCATTTCACCAGAAATATCTGATTACAAAATTTCAGTTAAATTGGTCCAGCCGTTTGGATAGTAGAAGCAAAATGTGTACTAAAATGGCCAATAAGACAGTATGTGTTAATGCATGTGGCATACCACATTTGCAGACGTATTTATTCATAAAATCAACTTAAAAAGAAGCATTACAAATTAAAAACAAGTCACCTTTACTAATTTAATTTTGGTTATCCCTTTCGTCATTACATTTTAAACTGTATTTTTATACGTCACTGATATTTAGAAAGATGTGATAATAAACATTTCTTTTCATAGGCTGTTGATGCAGGGGAGCGGACCAGGTGGTCCGGACTCCCCAAGGGCGGATCCAGGATTTGAAAAACGTCAAAATTACCGTGGGGCCGAAAGGCTAAACTTGTCCAAAATGGGCTGATTTTGCAAGATTTTGCAGAATTACCGGGAGGCGCGCGCCCCCTCCGCCCACTCCCTAGATCCGCGCCTGCTCCCATCTTTTTTTAGAACATTTGAACCCCGCCTGACCGCAACCTCGCACTCTGGACCCCAGCCTTTTGGACCCTACCCTTTTAAAGACCTATATATATCGTATCCGCCCCTACATGCATTGTATAATGCACTGTCCCTATGGATATATTACAACGGGTACTTTGTGACAGTTCGCCATTCTTGGAAACCTAGTTATTTCTTTCACGAGGTTATGGATAATTTTTTATGCATTATCTTCAGCCAGCAGTTGAGAGAAGTATTCCCAACGGATTGAACGCAAATGTTACTATAGCTACAAGACGCCCTAAGGTTTGAGTAGAATAGGCAAAACATGGATATGACCGTGTGTTTGTTACAAGACTGAAAACCATTTTAATACTTATATAAATCACCCAGCCTAATGCTGAAAAGAAAACGTATCCAAGCTAGAGGCAAAGAAATCATTACTTTGCGAGCTGAGAATTACAAATAACATTTTGGTCATTTTGAGATATGAACGTTTGAAGTTCACCAAAAACAATATAAAACAAACTGTTACTTTTTTATATTTTGTTACCCCTCCCTCCCAAAAAGATACAAAGAAAGAAAACAGCTAAAAAACTAGTAAGGTGTATTTCGTGATTCCAGCCCCTTCTGTTTATTCTTGTTCATAGAATGATCCTCGAGCAAACTTATTTCCCCACTTTTTAGCTGATCCCGACTTTGCGGTTTTGTGTTATTAGCAATGCGCGTTTCCCACGGTCCCATAGCCTAAAGTGCTATAATCAATTCTGTCCGTTTACGGACAGAAAATACAAATTGCGAATTGCTTACACACACAATCGAATTTGCATGTAGATTTTGGCACACATGGATTACTAATGTGAACGGTTTACATAAGATAATCACCTTTTTTGAGGTAAGTCGGGGGACGAGGCTGTGGATCCGAAATGCCCCCTTAACGGCACTGGCATATTTTCACAATTAAATTTCTTCAATTTGCTCTCAAATGATAGTCTAGGCCATTGGAAGAATAGAGATACATTTTACACATAAAATAACATACTAAAAATAGATAAGGACGTTAATAAGTGGTTAAAGACATCCAGGTAATTTGTAGTCTAACTTTTAATTTTTCCATAACTTTGATCAACAAATGTGTATATTACATGAATATCATAGACTCGTACTCATTGATATTAAAACCACAAAGGTCACAGACCGGTCAAACAGGGTGCATGCCGTGGGAAACATGCATACGGCATGCATTTTCTCGTGTTAAACGCCATTTCCTTCGTCTGCTGAATTAATGTCGCCGGCGAAATTAATCATAAAATCGTTCTGTTTTACCCATAAGGACGCTGATTTGGTCTTAATCATTTCAGGTGAGGGCTAATGTATGTAAAACTTTTACAACCATGCAAAAACATCGATTTTGAAAAATCTTGAGGGCGCACTATTTTTCAAATGTGCCAGTGTCTCTTTACATTCATGTACTTCATGGCTTGTTTTTTATTTTTATTATTGTTGCTTTTAAATATACGCTAAATTTTGACGTTATAAAGCAGGAAAAACCTTTTAATCTGTAGTAGTGCTGACATCTCAAAACAAACATGATGGTAAAACTCTTTAAATTGTAACTCTATATCCAAATAGGGAATGGAGTTAAAATACCATTTGAACAATCTATTAAACATTGTCTGGAAGATGTAAATTTTATTCTGACATCATCTAGCCGTCTGGTATAAGGAAAACGAGCAATATGACGAGCACTTAGCATGCTTAGTGTGTGTCAGAGCGCTACTAAAGAGGTTATTACCAACGAATTTATGAGATGAAAGAAATTAATGTTTCGCGATTGTTTTAGTATGACTTTGACCCATTGCACAATCCAAATCGAGAAGTCTTTCTTCTGATGTTTCTGATAATTTTAAATGTCCGTGGTCCGATCGCTAACAGTCTCGTCCCCAGGGACCCCAGATTTTACCGGAAGTGGTCAAAATTTTGGTATCAGAAGAAAGCTACTATTTTCTCATTTACCATGTGAAATCTTAGGGCTAAAGGATGTTTAGTGTGGATGTTATGAGCATGAGCGAAAATATGCCCCATTTTGGTCGAGCAATATTAATTTTACAGAGTACTCTATGGAGATTACAAAATCGCATTTTTAGCTCTCACTTCAAAACGGGTTCAAAATATCGGCGCGAAACTTTACATATGGGGTTTTGAAATGAAGGTCATTCTATCAAGATGAAAAATGTATAGACTTAAATCGGGTTCCCCTTTAATTGTAAATATATTCACTTGCTCTGTTTCTTTTTTCTGCGAGCACTTAGATGAGTATTAAAATTGCTTTTAATCATATCTAGAGACATATGTCAAGGGTCATTTTGATTGTGATCTGATTAACTGATGCCTAGTCAGTGTTGTTACAGTCCTGTATAATTGCCTAGCATAGGCTCTTTGACACGTGCGAAGGACGTCCTTGGGTGACATGTGAGTGTATCGGCCTTGAAAGAACACGTAAGGGGACAATGTCCCCATTACACTCATTGGTGTTCAAGGGAATGTCCATGCAACCTAAGAAAAACAAAACACTTTGCAAAGGAATTTGGATGGTTTTTATACTTGCATTTTAACGGCCTGAAGGAGTAGTATATAGCAAATGATAAAATTGGAGTAAAATATGAGCATTATTATTTTGAGAAGCATCTAAGGGGAACGCACTAGCAGTGATTTGCTAAATCAGAAAATCGAAAAAATCATCAAAAATCATATTTTTGCATGTCTGTAACAAGTACAGGTATCCTAACATACTCTGCAAATGATAAGACCAAAAGCAACTAAACCCAATAAGGGAAAAAACGGATATTTTTGTCATTACTGCCGTACGGACACTTACTTCAACACGTAATTGAATGGAGATTCATATGTTTGGACACGGCCGTTTTCTTCCTTTTCTGTCTATTCTTCAGGTGGAAAAAGTAATTTATGAGAATTCTAGAGACTTATCCTTCACTATTGGGCTATTCCTGCAAATTTCAAATATTTTGACTCTTTCGAGGGAATCACTAATTATTGCCTTTAAGTATAGGAATCTAGTTTCTGCAGAATGTTGCATGAAACTTCTAGTTAATGGTATCTGTTCCAGAAGACATATTTTACATAATAAATCATTGCCCTTTTTTAGAGTGTTGTAGTTTATTAGAGGTCAGTTTTTATAACTCAGATTTCCATAGGTTGTTATAATGATGAGGCGCAGATATACCAAAAGAAAAGTGGTCGCTATCAGCACGGTAAGTGATTTTATTTTGTTATTTTGGCTTAAAGCAATAACAGCACATTTTTTGAAGAGCGCCCCCAATTTTCAAAATTTAATATTTTTGCACAGTTATGTTGGTAATTGTCTAGGAAACTACACCTGTGAACGAGAATGCTCAAAAATGCGTATTTATCATAAAATAAGCGATTTTGTAATTAGAATTGGGATCCCAGATTGTATTTAGCGGCAGAACTGGAAATGCTAAGTTTATGTCAGTCCATGATGAAATAGTGCCACCTCAAGAAAATGACCTCTAACTTGACTTGCCTGAACCAATAAAATAACTAATGGATGAGCGTAGACACGTACATGGCGCTATTTCCCGGCTATTTCATATTGGAAGGCCGTTTCCAGCAGTAGTTGATTATCCGAGATCTCCGATATTAATTATTCTAATTACAAAATTCCTTCGTTTGCGACACATAGACATTTTCGAGCTTAACCATTCACAGGTATAATTTACTAGCCAGTTACCAATGCAACCGTGTAAAAATCTCAAATTTTGAAAAATTGGGGGCGCTCTTTAAAAAAAATGTGCTATTATTGCTTTAAGTACATGCATGTGGGCATACATATGTAGAAAAATGTTATGTACTGCTCAGTTAAAGGGCCATGGCTCGATCACTAATAGCCTCGTCCCCACAACCCCAGATTTTACCGGAAGTGATCAAAATTTTGGTATCTGAAGAAAGCTGCCGGACCGCCGGAGGCGCGTTTCGGGGGCGAAGGCCTCGGCCAAGCGGAGCGAGGCGTCTTTGCGCAAAATTTCTCATTTACTCTGGAAGTCATGAGCGAAAATGTGCCCCAATTTGGTCGACCGATGTGTGTGTGTGGGGGAGGGGCAGGCTTACAAAATCACGTTTTAGCTCTCACATCAAAACTGATTGAAATATCGCCGCGAAACTACAGATGGGTTTTGTGGTGAAGGCCATTCTATTAAGATGAAAACTTTATAAATCGTACCATTCCCATTTAAATCAAATAAAATACAGCTTTGAGCTCATTTGTTTAATCCGAATTCATGGTCCACATTTAGCAAATTTGGATTAAACGTAAGATAATATGTGTAAAAATATTACTAAATGGTTACGTACAAGCATTACAATGATCTTATAAAAGAAAAGTACAAATCTGTTATTTACATGCTCGCGTTTGTAGGTGCCAAGTTAAGAGGGTGACTAAATAATTGGAAGTAAACCATCATGGATAGCATTATGTATACCCTTTACCTCACTTCCTTTTCGGATCTAGGTAGATAAGAACGAGAAGAGTGAGACAGCAGAGACACGGCGACAGATAGATTGACATACAGGAAGACAAAGAGTGAAAGGAAAGAGAGAGAGAGAGAGAGAGAGAGAGGGGGGGGGAGGGAGGGGAGGAGGCGAGAGAGAGAAGTAAATCACAAAACTTATTATAAAATTAACAAGTCACCACGAAACAGCACTGCATTAAATATGTTCCGATTCCATATAATAGGAAGTTGTAGACAGAAGCATATTTGGAATGAAACCTTGCACGCCACTCCACAGCATTTGTTTGTTATGGAACCTAGAGTCTACATAACGTAAAATCATCTTCCGTATTGAAAATCAACCTTCTTACTGCTAGCAACCTTTGAAACTTCGACCACGGACATCAACACTAGCGGCCTGAGGCATTCATCACTTTCGTAATTGGTATTTGTATTTTTTTGTTTATCCTTGAAACACTCCCAACTGCTCATCTCTGCTCGCAGTGGCTTTCCTTTAATAAGTCTTTTTGACATGGGAAACGTCCACCTTTATGAGACGCTGCTCTCTGTGGGGAAAGTTATCAAAGCTATTGAAGGAAAACGCGGTCGCAACCTACATCTTTCTGCACATTGACAAACTACTTTGAGAATGTTAACAATCGCTTGACTGTTTGAAAAAGAAAACCAGTATTCTCGTCTTACTCTTTATGAAATGGACTAGGAACTCTTGATACGTTTTTAACCTTTAAAATGTTTATAAACGCTCACAATGTGTTTTCTCTCACTATTATCAATATCATCTCCCACGGTGTTGTCGGTGACGGAAACAATGTCTCGGAACTAATGTCCTTAATAAAAGTCCATTCAGATATGGGAAACGTCCATTTTTATGAGACGCTGCTCTCTGCGGGGAAAGTTGTCAAAGCTATCGAAGGAAAACGCGGTCACAACCTATATCTCTCTGCACCAATCGCTGACTGGTTCGAAAAATCAGTTTTTTCCTTTCTACTCTCTGGAATAGGAACTCTTGACATGTTTTAACCTTTAAAATGTTTATAAACGCTCACAATGTGTTTTCTCTTCACTATTTCAATATCATCTCCCACGGTGTTGTCGGTCTCGGAACCAATGTCTCGGAACCAATGTTCGTTAACGTACTTAATAAGTGTTTTTTCGATACGGGAAACGTCCATTTTTATGAGACGCTGCTCTCTGCGGGGAAAGTTGTCAAAGCTATCGAAGGAAAACGCGGTCACAACCTATATCTCTCTGCACAATTGGCCAAACTACTTTGAGAATGTTAACAATCGTTTACTCTCTATGAAATGGAATAGGAACTCTTGACATGTTTTAACCTTTAAAATGTTTATAAACGCTCACAATGTGTTTTCTCTTCACTATGACAATATCATCTTCTTGGTGCCGCACCATGTTATGACATACGAACCAAGATGAAATACCCATCCTGTAGAAAGGGCACTCGGAATTAGACTGTATTTGTAATATACATCAGGTATCAAGGATTATGCCTTTTCAATTTAAGCAAGACTAAAACAAATATGGCCTATCATGAACCAAGTAATAATAATAATAATAATAATAATGTGTATTTTTAACGCGCGACATATCCACGTAACGTGCTCAAGGCGCTGTGCGGCAGCCATGAAAGGCGCTCAGCACATCAAGCAACAATTAATACCAGAACAGATTCTGCCAAGAAGCTCGATTTAGAAGCAGGATGAAACCGGAGTACCCGGAGAAAACCTGCGGAATGAGTATGTATCGAGAAACCAAATTCACATAAAGCACCGAGAACGAGCCTTCGATTGGGGATCGACCCGGGAACTCATTGGTGAAGGCGTGGGAAGATACGCTGCGCCAACGCGATCCCCCATGTAGTTAATTTGTCATTTTGTTTTATTTTTGGTTTGCTTTCAATTTACTAATTTCATTCAAACAAATATTCCTACAAATTGATATTTTACTGCGGTCAGAATACGTATATTTTTCTGGGTTGGATGTATAGATGATTGATAACAACATTATACGAGATCTTTAATCTTTGCCATATTGCCAAGTAGTATGTGACCCTCTTCTCATTGTGCGGTTTTAGTATTGCACAATACTTATCAGCAACCAATACAGCGCGCTGAAAGCATACCTGGGTCTCCTGCGAATTGATATCAGTCCTGCCATGATAACTGCGCCAAATCACAAACACCTGTCAGTCCCGCCTAACCCTGCCTCTTTCTTGATGCTGGGTTATCATGGATATCAATGTTGCGATTATTAGTTTCATTTCCGGCGTTATCATTATTAAAGTAGTAGTAGCAGTAGTTTAGTAGTAGTAGTAGTCGTAGTAGTAGTAGTAGTAGTTAGTAGTAGTAGTAGTAGTAATAGTAGTAGTAGTAGTAGTATAGTAGTAGTAGTAGTAGTAGTAGTAGTTAGTAGTAGTAGTAGTAGTCGTAGTAGTAGTAGTAGTCGTAGTAGTAGTAGTAGTAGTAGTAGTATCGTAGTAGTAGTAGTAGTAGTAGTAGTAGTAGTAGTAATAGTAGTAGTAGTAGTAGTAGTAGATGTTCTTGGTGAATAGTAACACTCAATGGAGCAAAGAGCGTACACTCCAAAAAATAATATCCCGTATCTACTCAATAAACTTATCGTGTATCCCGGGTTTAATTTTTTAATTTATGTTATGAGCCATTTTTCAATGAGTAATCTTGTAAGTTATCACTATTCATGTATTTTAGTGAGAGAGTCAACATTTTTTAATCGTACAAACATTAATTTTTCTATATGTATTCATAATCACATTAATTTATTGCGCTTATTTGGTAAGTCACACAAAGAAAATATCAAATTAGTCAATTATTAAAGAGGGGAAAGAAGGTTTGGAGACAAACATGTGTCTGTTTTACATTGCATTATTCGTCTTAACACGCTAGCTGTTTAATCATGTTAGTAAATTGTATACATGTATCTAAGTGGCAATCGAACCCGGAATCCTCTACTTATGAAACCAAATATTTAACCACTACTCGCAGTAGTTGTAGAAGCCAATTTCATGGTCAAGTTACTTGGTGCGCCCGCTTCCAAGCCAAACGGCACACCACTCGCTTACACGTAGACGCCGTTCACACAACAATAAAACGCGCCCGATTGTCATAGTAACGAATTATAAAAGAATGTTGATATAGTAGCTGTAATCGTATATAGTTGCAATAATAGCTGTAATTGTAGGTGTAGTTGTAGTTCCCTTACAGGGATATAAAAAGATATTGCCCAAATTATTACATTATTCAGAACTGTTTGAACTTTAAATTTCGTTCTTGATGAATAATAGATTAATACTTAATATAGAACACGCAAAGTATCTATTCGTAGGTTCCACGCATAATCTGAAATCTCATCATTCCCTACCATAAAATTGGTACCACTGTCATTAAATCTGTGTGTCAGGTTCATAATCTTGGTATTAAATTTTATTAAGATGCGATTGCTGATCACGTCAGGACTCTTAACCGCGCTCTTATAGCTATCGGCTGAATTGCTTGAATTCGGAAGTATCTTGATGAAGAGGGCTCATTTCACCAAATATCGTTCGTGACTTGGTTACCTATCCCTCCCTCATGGATTATGGCAATTCGCTGCTTGTCTACATCACTATAGATCCCAGATGACCCTAACGCAACCTATCACATTGATTATATTGCTTTTGATTATGTACCAGTGTGTGTAAAATATTACTCCTAATATTCAGGAGTAGTCACAATACTCTTAAGTCCAATTCTGATCATACCAAACCAAACTCTTGGTGCCATAAACTTAGCATTTTTGCTGATATTATTTACATTCGCAAAATACATTAAAAACGTTTTTACGCACCGTATCGTATGACATGTTAATTCGCGTTTCCTTATTCATGTCTTGTGCACCAGTTTGGTTTGGCGCTTGGTCGAAATAATTCTTATATATAAGATTTCAAATACACGTAAGTACTTTTTGCAAATCACCCCTGGCTTATGAAGTAAAATTACACTTAGTTTAACACTAGCTCTCGAAGATTTAGAAAATCGCTGGGAGTCAATACGTATACACCTCTGCTTGACTAAAGATAAGGACCCCTTCTTGGCAAAAGATCGTGGTGGCAGCTAAATATAACCATGATAACCAAAACCTATGACAATGTTCGGCTTTGTTGTATTGAAATTAATAGCAATGAAACGACATTCTATCTCGATTTAATTCCAATACGTGAATGTTTAATCCCTACCATTACAGGTTGAATAAGCAAAGTGAATCGGTCCGATTCTTCTTTTACAGCATCACTCGATCACTTTTGAAACACACAACGGTAACTGCCACATATGAGATGAACTCTTTCAAGCATCACTGATTCCCTAATACCTCAGGGTGTACAACCTTAAACATGATGGGAGCAAATTTATTATCCACGAATTCTCACATTACATCAAAACTACGACCATAAGTTAAAATATTCTTACATCTAAAGAGGGTTTTCTTGTGTACTAAGATCCTCTTGAGTTTGAAACCAAGAGTCAGAAGGTCATTCATATTGGTTTCTGTTTTTGGGAGTTATACAAATTGATAAAAGCACCAGTGTGTTATAAATTGATAAAAACACCAGTGTGCTTATAGATTGATAAAAACACCAGTGTGCTTATAAGCTAGGAACTGTTTAGTTGTCAGATGTGTTATTGTTGATCAGGGACGAATCGAAGCAATTGATACAGAGAGAGCACAATTTCCAAGTCGACTCGATAACCTGCCCCAACAAGTACTAAACGGAAGTGCGCGCGAAGCTCGCAAAAATGTTTGCTCCCCCTCCCAAACGATAAGCCACTGCTTGTAATAAAAGTCGTGGTTGGTTTTTTTGTAACTATAGTGGTCTGTAGATTTCACAGCACTAAAGAGATCTGGTTTAGCACTATCTGACCAAAGAGTGTTGAAGAAAAAGCTCAATGTTTAAATGAAAACAGAATGAAAACCGGAACTTTTGGGGCCATTTTATAAAATAATGTTAAGATGCAAACGATAACAAGATATCAAGCTCAAAGGTAATATGAGACTTATAAATTGATAACAACTTATTTTAACGTGAATGCTTAGACTACAAGCCATCTCGGTCTTCAAGCACCAGTACCTCGAAAATATGGCGGTCAAGCTATGGATTGTTCTGTCTGAATAGATGCAGAGGTGTAGAGTTCAAATTCAATTTCAGCAACTGCGACGCTTAGTTAGCAAAAAAAGCCATTTTGTTCATAAACGAAGGCAAATTATTTGGAAGTGAAGATCCTGTAGAGCAGCGTAATGTCAATGCTGAATCCGATTAATTTTTTTTTAAACGTAAAATGCAATTAAAAAAAACGCGAAGAAATATATTTAGTTCTTTCGACTTAAAAATCTCTTTTAAGCGGAAAATTATTGGGTATCTCAGATATGTGTTCCCATCATATTCTTTCAATACGGTCTACCACGGAAATACCGTCACTAGCGGGAAGACGGTACACTTATTCCACCGGACCTGTACGTTTTTTAAGTTAAATCGTGACAAGCGGGATACAAATATAGCGTGTTGGCGTAAAGTACTTCACCCATCGGTTACCCTAGCAATGCAGAGAGCAGTCGTTTGCTTAGTGAATCACTCATATGTCCCTTCGGAATAGCAGGTATGGATGTATCAGTGCTTCATGCACTAGTTCCTGTACATTAGACAGACAGAATAATATCCTCATAGATGACTGAAGGCTAGGGGTTGCCATGTACAATTCGATGAAAGTATTCTACGAATGTTAGTAAGAACCCTCATCACGACAATCGGCTATTAACATTGTCAACAGCTATAATACTATTAAACCGATAGACAATGGCTACATTTTTCTGACTTATATTGAATGTTCTCTCACTCAAGAATGCTGTGCTTCTTTGGCATGAGCGTGCCCAGAAACCTCATTACAACATTGTACTCTTTATGTTCTGCAACATGGTAAGCAGGCGTTTCACATCTGTACTTGTAATATATGTTGAGTATCCCTCAGATCTATTCCGGAAAATGTTTGAAATGTACTAAGTGTTTTTTTACAGTGAAGTGCGTTGTGGTTATTCATTTAGAAATATATCGATCAAAGAAACGGAGTTTTTTCACGTTTATCCCATCTAGTTTTTTTCTATCTTTTCGGTACACAGTGACAAATCCCACTGGTGATGCATTTCTATTTGTTTGAAATGATATGAAAGAGAAATAAATCATTCTTACTCTCTAAATGCATTAAGAGTGACTGCAGAGTCTACTCCGAAATTTAGAAAAAAAAAAAAAACACGCAATTTGAAACCCGCCTTAATTCGAAGAATGTGCTTTGAAATTATACGCTTTTCGTAGTGGGCCATGAAATTGACTCCTTTGCATTTAGAGAATACATTTTAACCACCAACAATTTTTAAAATGTACACAGAATGCATATTGTGCACGCATCTAAAATTCGAATTTCATGCACAAGGACAACCGTCTTGGCTTATTTACTCCAAATGTAGAGTATGCACAGAAAAAAAATACAGACACATCCGAATGAAATAAATTGATGGTGTGCTCCAAACAAATTCATTGAGTTATACATTTTTCTTATTTCCATTGCGATTTTGTGATCAATATACATTGCAAGATATTTGTTATTTCCATAACACGTAGTTTTCAAATAACACCAATAATGTGGAAGGCTCTTGTAACAAACTTGTATTTACTGCACTGCAAAAACAGTGATCAGAAATGAAACACTTTTAACACTATTTCCACCACATTTCTAAACATTTTCAAATATCTGTTTGATATCTAAACACCTTATATCTAATCATGTCTAAATTTTAAACTTGTTTAGGCATTTGATATTAGGTGTTTAGACATTTGACGCCAAGTGTTTAGAGATTTGACATGTTTAATACATAAACACCACGTTTCTAAACACTGTGTTTGTAGTGTAGACGTAAAAACGAAACTTACCATGAACCGCAAGATACAAGTAAAACAGCCAAGTGGTCGCAAATTTATCCTTTATCATTTTCCCTTTCAAATTATCCTTAGTTGGAAGGAAGATGCACAATATCAAACTGCAGTTCCTTAATGTGTATATCAGCTTTTGAAGCTTCTACCCATGTACGAGGGTCTCCTACGGACACATACTAGTCTCTGATATTCCACTCGGCTTCATTCTGTGAATGGTTAAGGTCCAGTTAACACTTAGTTCCTTTTAACACTTAGTTCCTTTTAATTTGCAAAAAGTAATCACCGGTAGAAAAATCACGATGGGTACGAATCTACGCCTCTGCTGCTTGTTGCCTTCGAAATCACATATCGGTCATTTTCACGCAATGCTTTTGACATGGAACGCACGTGCAACTCCTGTCCTCTAATGGGAGCTGGGAGAACGCACTTGAAGCAATAAACAATTTCTAACACCCGCTTGTGAAGTGTACGATAAACGATGTTGATACCCGGTTACTAGAGCCCTCAGAAGTAAATTACCCAATATCACTAGCAATGGTGCTTCACGCTCATCATCGCCCGTTAGACGTAGCAGGTTTAAATAGATGGTCTGTGTTACATGGCGCCACGCTCTTTTCGAGCATCACTTCGTCCGTAGTCTGCTCATAGAGTGGTTACTACGCATGCGTACCGGATGAAATAGAATGCATCTGCTCTTACGAAGTGTGATATCAACTATAAAGGTATAGAGCTATAATAAACATAATAGATAAAATCAAATCCTTTCAGATAAATACATAAATAGCAAGTCCGAATCACCTGCTGAGGTTGGCAAAAATAGACCAGATTCATGGAGATTATTATGATAAATTTTTATGAAGACAAATGGATAGAATGGATCGGCTTTCATTACACAAACTGTCATCCGGTACTTGTTGTTAATATACATAGTTTGACGGAAAACTTATCTGGAAATCAATTTGAGTTGCAATATAAAACTAAACCCGAGAAAATGAAACTAGACCTGTTCGTGATTAGAAATCATGAACCTCCACTGTTATAATTTTAGTTTGTGATTTGATCCCATGACCCCAAAAGATCCCTTTCAATGACCTTTGACAAAAAATTGGGAAGGCCATTTGACACTGACTTTAGGAAATTTAGTAGGTTGACCACACGAGCATAACTGTGAACTTATTAAGGATTTGACCCATGACCCTAAATGACATTTGACCCATATCTATGGACCGCTTATCACTTGACAATCACTCTAAGCAAACGCCATCGAAAACACATGAATACGGTATGCCAAGAAGCATTTTGGAGATTTAAAGAGAGTGACCCAATTTGACCCATGAATAACCATTGACCTCAAATCTGTGGAGAGCCCACGTGTCCCACCACTGAAATAGCCTCCTGTATTTTGGTGTCGGAAGAAAGCTACCATTTTTCTCATTTTCCCTGTAAATCCTAAGGCTAAAAGAAGTTTTCTTTGGACGTTATGAGCAAAATCGGTTCTGTTTTAGTTTACTTAAAGCAATAACAGCACATTTTTGAAGAGCGCCCCCAATTTTCAAAATTTGAAATTTTTGCCAGTTATATATTAGTAATTGTCTAGGAAACTACACCTGCGAACGAGAATGCTCAAAAATGCGTATTTATCATAAAATAAGCGATTTTGTAATTAGAATTAGGATCCCAGATTATGTCCGTCCGTGATGAAATCGTGCCACCTCAAGAAAACGGACCTCTAACTTGACTTGCCTGAACCAATAAAACAATAATGGATGAGCGTAGATACGTACATAGCGCTATTTCCCGGCTATTTCATATTGGAAGGCGGTTTCCAATTATTATCGGAGATCTCCGATATTAATTATTCTAATTACAAAATTCCGTCGTTTGCGGCACAGACATTTTCGAGCTTAACCATAGTTTACTAGCCAGTTACCAATGCAACCGTGTAAAAACCGCTCTTCAAAAAATGTGCTATTATTGCTTTAATATTTATTTTACACAGTATTCTATGGGGCTTACAAACTCTATAGATACGGTTTTGAGTTGAAGGTCATCCAATCAAGATGAAAATTTTATATAATTAAATCGGGTCATCCCCTTTAAACTTCCAGGGAATGATGTTTCAAAGGAGGTTTGGCCAAAACTGAGTGTAGAATCCTGTCCTCGTAGGTCAGTTTAAAGCAATAACGGCACATTTTTTTAAGAGCGTCCCCAATTTTCCGAATATTTTGAAAAGTTTGCACAGTTGCATTGGTAATTGGCTAGTAAACAATACCTATGAATGGTAGAGCTCCAGGTTCTCTATGTGTCGCAAAAGAAGGAATTTTGTAATTGGAATAATAATATCGGAGATCTCCGATAATAATTTGACGGCTGCTGGAAACGTCCTTTCAATATGAAACAGCCGGGAAATCGCGCCATGTACGTGTCTACGCTCATCCATTAGTTGTTCCGTCAGTTTGGGCAAGTCAAGTTAGAGGTCATTTTCGTGAGGTGGCCCTATTTCATCGTGGAGGGACATACATTTGGCGTTTCCAGCTCCGCCATTAAATTACAATCAGGGATCTTG